>VZTL01000862.1:24678-49898 GCA_013400535.1 Scopus umbretta
CTTTTTTTTTCTTTTCTTTTAACTAGTACTCTACTGCTAATGATTCATTATTGCCACAGAAATACACAGTTGGTCACCTAAATTTTTTAAATATGTGTGTAACCTTCAGTTGATTGCATTTTGTAGTTCGTTCAGAGAGCACTGAGCACAATATTTTTGGGAAGAAAAGGAATGCAGTATCAAGAAATAAGACCTTAAGGCTGCAACAGTACTTGCTGCACATCTAGAAGATGAAGCTCTGTCCCTATCTGAGTTGGGGGAAACTTCGTCAGCAACACTGCCAACACATGCCAGCTCCCACAAGCTGAGAAAATAATGTCTCTTTTTTTCCGGTTTGATGAACTAACTGTAAGAGTAATTGCATCATTTAATATAGGTAAATCAATGGTGCTTGACAACTCACAACAAACAGGGTGAAGGGAGGGAGACAAGAGGTGGGTGAAGTAAAAAAAATACCCAGTGCTTTCTTTTTGTTCAAGCTGAAGCATTTTATTTGATCTGAAACAAAACATTTTGTCTACTGATTATTTTTCAGTTAAGAAAATATGAATTAAAAACAAAAGTGTAATTTCAGAATACAAATGTTTTCTTTGAAAAATATCCAATGTTTCAGATTTTTCAAATCTTTTGTCATATTTTTCCAATGCATTTAGGCATAGTTGAATAGGACATTAAAATACTTTCCCTTTGAAACCACATTTTTCTAAAATTTTCAGGCTTTGTATGATTACAGTTGTAAAGGCCAGAAGAAAGCTTCTTCCAAGTCTCTTTGCAGGACTAAGGCATTAATTCCAAACCTGTACTACCGTGCAGACAAGTTGGGACTTATCAAAAAGGAAACTTTTATTCTTTATATAGTTGAGGATCTGGACTGTGAACAGGGATACGAACCCTAGCCCCTTCCTTCTAGTCCTTAACAATAGTCTGCAGATGAGGATGTGTGCGTACATAAGTACCTCTCCAAAGAAAAGTAGTTCCACTAAGAACATGGCACAGCATTCTTCCCTCTCACTTTCCTGCACTGTGTTTCTCATTCTCTGCCCAGAAATTGTCTATTTGAATAGCGTAAGTTTTTCCGGAGAGGACTGTCATTTCCATACTTCTCTGCAAAGTACCCAGCACATTAGCCAGGCAGTGATGGTAATTCTGCCTCCCTCCCTCAGCATCCTCCCCAACAGAATACAACCACCTTATCTTGTCTGAGCATTTTGCAACCATCAGTTGACTTCTGTGGGTGAAAAGGCAGAATGTTAAATTAATCAGCAGGAAGAAATAAGACTGCAGTTCAAAGCATCTCCATTCACTTCTTTTCATGCCTCTAGAATGAGTTAAAATATTTCCACTTTAAAAACAGACAAGAGAGGAGAAAAAAGGACAAACATGCTCTACAAGTTGAGCATTACGAGGCACCTGCAAACTGTTCTGTAGTGTTGCCTGAAGAAGAAAAAGCAGCAACTCGTAGGTGGCTGGGAGAGTAAGACTTATGCCTGAAAATACTTCTTTGCCATGGCAGAGAGATGGTATTGAAATTTCCTGTGGGGTCCTTTGGTAATTAGGTACAACTGACAACTCTGCAGGCAGGCTTAAAGACTCTGATTCCCTCATTAACAGCCCTGGTTCAATTTACATGACATTTTTATTACCACTGTGAAAAACCCACCTGGAAAGCAAAAGCTCTTTCTCCTTTTCCACCTATGCATGTCTAGCATTTGGGGATCTTAATTCAAGGGATGGCAAGGAGGCAGGTTAGAGAGGGGGTCATCACCTCCGAGTCCTGCAATGCTGATTAGTTACTTCTTATTATGAGGCTCTGTAACAAGGTCTAATAAATAATGAGAAGCCCAAAGCTACACATATATATGATAACCAAAACAACAGTTCCACAGGTTTGATTTTAACAGAAATGCTCGAGTCATGTGCATCCTTATTCAGTGGTCTCATAAAAGCAGACTAATTGACTGGTAACTATGCATGCTAGAGGATGCAAACTAAGGATGGATCTTTTATACTCCCACACTGCATTGATCTGCAAACCTGAAACCTCACCACATACAGCAAATCCAGCAACACAATGGATGGGTACAGTCCAGGGTAAGGACAGCACCGAAAATTTAGTACTACTAAATCTGTGAACTAATTTAAGATAGGGGATGAAGAGTTAAAATGTTAGATATCTGCCAAAGGAACAACCCATGGAGTATCTTGGTCTGGTCGTAACAATTCCCAATTACTTGTAGTTTCTCAACATTAACAGAAACGTGCAAACTGATGGGAAAAGCATCTAACCAGCAAGTTCACTGTGGCTCATGAAATTTGAAACATACATGACATTTTTAAAATACATCAATAAATATGACTGGGTGGAAGACGTGGGCTGGCTCAGGGCACTGACAGAACAGTTAGTGCTGCTTAGTTTCCCTGAAGCAGCATACCTGTAACAGGACACATAAACAAGAGCTGTTACTGTGAAAAAATCATTTCCAAAAAGTTACTACTGCAGTTGCCATAGCTACTTCTAAATTGAAAAAAGGGATGGACTGTGGTAATGATGCAGCAGGTTTTGGTAAATGCTATGTTTTTAATGCTGGCTGTGATGCACAGGAGATTAGGTACTTGACAAGTAGCTTTGTTGAAGAGAAGATTCATTGAATTGTGATGGGTCTGTAAACCAAGTCAAAGCATTTTAACAAAGTGAGAAAAGGGAGTTGTCACAAAATTAATTTGAAACACGAACGTGTAATGAGACAGCACAATGAAGGACAAATACAGCTTTTTCAAACTAAATTTTACTAACAAATGCACACATAAAGGACAAATTTTGAACTGTGCAAGCTGGAGAGCTCTTTAAATACAAACCTGAAATTCTCCTTCTGATGCAGAGGAAGAACATGACTGAAATAACTCTGTTCATATATATACACCAGAGAGGACACAATGTCGTTAAATGCTGATTACTTGCAATGGCAGAAGTTTCCAATAATTGTATTTTGTGGTCAGAAGACCAAAGGAGGATTGTACACTTAAAGCTATTTTGGCAATACATGATAAATTTCATCTGTATGCAATTGAGGTGCAATATTAGGTCAGTTATTTTAGTATACTTAATAACTAGTGGCTAAATGGCTGTACTTCAAATTATTGATCAAGTAATAAAGCAAAGGAACCTCTTTCTCTGCCTGCTCTCCAAAATCACTTTTACAAGAAAAAAAAAACCCAACAGAAATGAGACCAAAAAATGTGCAATGGAAGGCGCAAAGACCTTGGCTTTCTTTATTATCTATATTCATTGTGACTACAGGAGCTGGGACTACCTTGTCCACAGTATAACCACAGCTCGGTCTTTGCTCAGAGCTATTAATCAGGTAATTATTAAACAAGGAAGACAAGAAGATGCTGTTAGGTGCAAATTCCATGAAAGTTCATGGGGATACAAGTGTTTGTTTTCTTTACAACTGGTACAGCAAATGATAAACAGCATCTGAAACATCAGGTATCAGACATCCTCACACAGCAACTTCTTTCTCTCCCTTAAGTGTTAAGCATGAAGAAACAAATGCTTTGAAAGCCATGGCTAAGGTGTACTGAGAGCTATATCACAGGCAGACAACACATTCAGTAGAAGAGAAAAAGTATGGTGACTTTGACAGGAGACCATTCATCTTTAAGATTAACACTGATGCTGAAATGAAAGTCATCTTGCCAAGGACCGCCACAAGGGGCAGCATCATTTCCACACAGGGCTAAAATCAACCCCCAGAACGCTCAGACACTTCAGCTACCACCCGGGGAATTTGATAACAGATTTTCAGGCACATAGATAGCTACTACGTTTATTTGCTAGAAAGGAAAGGGAGCAACTCACAGTGCCCCAGTTCCAAGTCATTCATCACTCTTTAGACAGAAAACTATTTCCACTTCCAATTAAAAACCTGTTTAAAAAAACTCAGCAGCTTTTGGGATATACCATGTTTTTGCCAGTAAACACTCCAAAAAGTACCTGACTTCGCCTTCTCTTATGTGACCTTCTAATTCTTCTATGAATTTTTCCCCTTTCATCCAATAGATCATGGGGCCTGATTCTCCACTAAATCCAAAGAAAGCTTTGCAGGCCACAGTCAGTGGGTTTCCTGAGGACAAGAAGAAAAGAGAGGGTTAGACATTTTGTCATGGCTACTAGCGAGAGCATGATTATGAGAAATCTCAACACCTCAGATAAACCTTCCCATAAAATTGGAAGGGGAAAAAAAAAAAGAAGGAATAACTATAAACCATAGGAAAAAGGGTGATCTACAGGAAATAGCTGTGAAATAAAACTCCAACGTTATCCATAATTTCATTTTTCCCAGAAAGATACTACATGAACAATGAGAAAGTATGGAAATGGTGGCAACATAAGGTGATATCAGCGTGGTTGTCAAAAAGAAAGAGATTACTTCTTTGTCAGACTCTTGGGATCTCTACCAAGACTGGGGAGTGCGCCCTAAGAGGCAGGTAAATCACTGAACTTGCTTACTGCTGCCTATCCACCCATAAAAAAGACACAGTAATAATTTCTTCCTCACTTAGACAGAAAGCAAATGTTAATGAAGTCTTGGTAAGCTGTTCAGAGAGCTTTTAAAGATCCCCAAGTAATACATGATGCCAGTGAGCACCAACAACACTTATGTTACTGTCAACAGGCTTTTGGCAAAGGACCAAACTTCAAAGCATTACTCAGGCAATAGAGTAAAGAACTCTCCCCTTCAGCTCTGCAAAAATACTTCCAAAGAAAGAAAATAAAACTTGAAAACTAATCATATTTCTTTTTCCTCCAAGAATTCAGCATTTAGATGGGTTTTTGTTTGGCTACAGCTTTAGCTGTACTAACTAGTCCAGGACTGTGCTTACACAGCCAGGACAGATGGTCGTCTGCCTGCAAAAGACAAAAAAAAAGAACAAAAAACCCCCAGACAAGCCAGGAAATTCAGGAGAAGCCTGCCCATTCCCTTAGTATGGAAATACAGCTGCTGCACCTACTTCTCTTTGCCTGTTTTTACCCAGCACAGGTGGTCCAGGTTACAAAGCAGCTGTAGAGTCACCAACTTACATGGGAGGACATACCTCATTTAATGTCAATGGAAACTCCAACTGAATCTTCCAGGACTTGGATCAAACATGGAAAGTCCAAATAATGCATTTTACTATATTTGGAAGAAATGTTTTATTATGCCAGCCATTGTCAGTGCCAGCAGGAGACTTCTGATGCAGAAATAGAACAGGCCTACATTTTTCAAAAAGGGATAGTCTTTGGAGCACACCACTTGGTTGAGCATGGGCTAATGGTTTCACATGATTGACTTTCTGTGCCTTAATCAGTTACCTCTCATCTGCTCAGCAGTGATAACTCACTGTGTGCATACTCAGAGTATATCAAAGCTGCGTGTTAAAGCATCTTTGCCTAAACCACCGCAGAGCTGTCCCAAGTCAACTACTTGCACTCATCTATCCATCAATTCAGTGCCCAATTTAAGACATGTCAAAAGAGTCTGATTAGTCAGGAAGTGCAGCATTTCCAGCCACTGAAAATCAGCCGCCTTTAAATTGTTTCCAAGTCAAGATCCAAAATTACAAGTCCTTTTGAAACATTAGGATGCAGCAAGAAAAGGTTTAAAGACTGCACTTCAGTGTCTGTTTCTCAAATAGCAAAAGACAAAAATGGAAAATGTTTATCCTGAAAAAGTTTTACAGAATCTTTCATCATCTCCGTATTCACTATGAACTCTGGTACCACAGCTGGCCACTGAACATGTGCTGATGCTGACAGATTATACACAACCAGCTCGAACATCCAAGATATAAGCAGTGGTGAATATTCACAGTTATCTGTACATCCCACAACACTGACCACCATCATAAGAAAGTTCTAAACTTCAATAACTAATGAAGAGTCAGAAACGCTTCTAGGCGGACCTTTAATTCCACTACAAGACAATATCGGAGCAGCCTATTTCCTTCTGCTTCTGACCTGTTCATCCAGCCCTGCAAGGTGCTGCATCCCCTCCACGGGTGGAGGGGAGAACTGGAGCCTCTGGCTAGATGCATCTCACGTTTTCCCAACATGCTGAATGCCTGTGTGGTGTAAGGACTTTTGTGCCACTTGCCTCAGAGTCATGATACCCATCTATGTAAATACCACGTAGTGATTCCTAGCATGCGGCTGCTCAGTCCATGTTTGATTTTAATGGAAAAAGACAATGTAGCAATGTGAAAAATAAAAGGGCTAGACATGGCCTATCAGTGTTGACAGTATATGCCCTTTTCCTGGCACACCATGCTAGGCATTAAGTGTTACAGGCAAAATATATTACAGGGTGTGCTTTTCCTCAAACCAGCAGATTTTTACTTAAAAAATAAACCCTGAAGAAATGAAAATATTCCAAGGTGAGCCTAAGATTCCTATACATGTAGAGTAAATATCCTGAGGTAATGCATCTGGTCTGAAGAAATAAGAAGTTTTCTATACAAATAGGAAAACCTAAAAAAACTATCTGTTGGTACACAGCTTCTGTAATAAACAAACCCAATATAAAGCATCAGTAGCCTTTACTGTGACAGCCTGCACGCTCTGAACATGTCTGGGCAGATCTATTTCCCAGCTTTGCCACCAGGGAAAACCAGCAGGATAAACTAATACCATCAACAACAAACTTTAGAGCAGATTAGTATTTTCAGCTCAAAGTCTGGGACTGGCCACATCTGAAAAAACCCATGGTCCATCTCATCTGCAAACCCATTACTGATCAGAAGGAGGTATAAGCAACTGTTTCTCATGGAACAACTAAGTTTTATCTCAGTAGCAGAATAATGCATGTCTGGGTTGAGCTGATCTGTCCTGGGGTGGAAAGAGCTTGGGGCTTGATGACACCTAAAGCTCCCATCCAAACCTGAACTCTCATGCACTGTTCCTCTACTCCTCAAGCTGGTAAGGACATCTTGCTCTTCCATAGCTCTCTGAAGCAGCTTCTGGTTTATAACTGTTATCACTCCTTTGTGACTCTGGAAGCAGGACAAAGTCAGAAAAGGTAGCGTTGGCTCTTCCTTGCAGAAACACTTTATCTCCTCAAATAAGCCTCCATAAGGAAGGGAAGGGAGGTTTCCCCCTCTCCTGCTACGTTAAGATACAGCTGGCCACAGCATCAGCCTGTTACTACTGGTTTTCAGAGAACGCCAACCAATTCCCATCCAGAAAAGAACATGGCACATCTTACTGCATTTCCTCCCAAGTACTGAGATCCTAGAACTGCAGCTGAATTCCCTGGTTCCTAAATGTACTCTTGAACATGGAGAGAAACAGGCACTAAGCATGGAAAGTGGCCTTTGCAGGTCCTGATTTTGAGGCTGGCTTCAAGCCATGTGGTATCGCGCCGAGTCACAGTTCCAGGCAGAAGGAACTAACAAGCAGTTTGTAACTCCAACAACTCATCTTGTATAAGGCCCAAACTTTTGCATATCATTACTGCTATTCTGCATGACACTAAGTAGTTCCACTACTAACTATTCCTATTAAGAAAAATCCCCCTTGCATCATTTAATTAACATCAAACTTCCTAGAATGAATGGTATCCTAAAAGTTTTCCATTTATAAATGGTTTCTGTTTAAATCAGATAGACATTTCCGTTGCAATTTTAATTAATAAAATAATTTGCTGAGAAACAGAGAAAATGATTAGTGAGATTTCTAATGAATCAACACTTAAAAGAATGTTTTAAGAAACAAGGGAAGACAGTAGAAAAGCCTGCTTGTAGACATCACTGAGTCTACTGCTTTGCTGGGGTCACCTTGTTACAGTAAAGCCTCAGGTTCCAGCAGAAGTCTCCACTTCAGCTTTTTACTCCTACTCTGTCAATCAGGAAGGCTTGTTGCAAACTCCCAGCTGATAAGACACAACCACTAGCAATAGGAATGACTTTTATTGCTAAATCTTATTGTACATTTTTCACCTGACCGTTTTCACAATAAATCTGTGTGAACTCTAACATATATTTTAGCATTTTTTTTTCTGAAAATGAGCATTCCAGAGGAATGCAATTATTCAAGCAAAACAGCTGCCTGATGGCAGTAGGAGTACTGGCTAAGGATGGAAAAAAGGGTCTACAAAATAATTTAGCCAGGCATGAATGTGAATGTGCTTACTGTAGGTCCAACATGCTTCGAAAGAGAATGACAAATCCTGCAGCACAGTCTCTCTTGAATGAGGCATGCTCCAAGCATCAAGTAAATGAAGCTTAAAATACCTAAAAGTTGTTCAGTCTTTTAAAAACTTAAATGCCAAGGCTAGATGACTGACCAGCACAGAAGACAAAAGCTGTTCACAGATCATAAGATCTGGCTTATGTCAAGGTGTTTTATCAGGGATTTTTTTGAAAATGTGGATTATTTGTTCTTTTTCACTCATTTTGCACAAGTAGGTATATTTTGTGGCTTATTTGCGAGCATCCATTGAGGAGTGCAACACAGAGTCCATATTCTCTAATGTCCACATTCTGCTGGTGCTCCGTTTTTCCAGCAAATCAGGCTTTCACTCCCAGAGCAAATCATCCCAGAGCAACCCCATCAAACAGCCAAAGTAATCTATGAATCCTTGGGTACTTTTTTTTTTTTTTTTCCTATGGCTTGAAATATTAGTGTTTTTTCCACTTCTTTCACATTTTTGTGCCAGATACAACAGCACTCTCAACAAGCCTGAATCGAAGCAGGTGATCCTTCCAAGCTAGTGGCAGAGGACGAGAAACGCAGGTTACTTATCGCATCTCAGTAAGAGTATTCTACAGGCTGTCTGCAGAATCCAATCCGACTTTCCAGGCTGTGAGGTTTGCAAGGCAAATCACCATGTCACTGACAAGAACATTATTGTTCTAATGTGCTTTACAAGTGCTAGAAACTGGCCAAAGAGCAGCAGAGTGATTTAAATTCCCCTGGCAAGGCAGGCTGCATTGTGTACAACCGTGAAGTAAAGAACACATTTTCTTTTCCTTCAGAAGGACATCTTGGATAAGAAGATACGGGAGACAGAGCTTATGCCTGCAATTTATCCACAAAACAAATGCCAGGGGCAACATAGACCTTGACTCATGAAGAACAATCTCTGTGTGTGGTAGCTTCTACCCAGTTTGCAGAGAATGTCAATTTTTGCTAAGTCCCTTGCAAGGACATCCTCTTAGCTGTTCTCCCATGCTCAGCAATAATGGGCAGAACCCAGAAGCGCACCAAGGTGGTGCAGCCCAAGCCAAACCATGGCTTTAGCTCAGCTGGCTGATGCTGAACGTTGGGCTGGGCTGCTGCCAGGGATGTGAGGATGGCAGTGGCAGCAACGGTGCCCGCTCGAGGCCACTCTTGCAATGTAAGAGCCAAATCTCTGCGGCTGAGCTGCTAAGCCCCTAGACCTCTGCCTAGGGCTCATCCGCAATGGGATGACCTCCTAAAGAAGTCAGGAGGCATTTGGCAGAGGCAGCTGAGGATATGCTTGGGCTTTGCTCATGTCCCCCAGCACAGCTGATCACCCGTTTCCCAGTCCCCTCTCAGCGCAGATCTAGGGACTGCAGTATCACTTCACAACATCAAGGACTTCAGCATCTGTTCCTACAATCTGCTAAGGTGGCACTGAAATTCTTCACAGATTTATCCACTACTGAATTTAGACAAAGCTACAAAACCCCACAAAAATCTCAGGCACATTATCACCTCCCTCCTTTAATTTTCCTGGCCATTTCCCAGCATTACTTGATCAAAGGTTCCCCACTTTGTTTAGTACAACAAGATTTATAAAGTCGGTGCCAATTACTCTACCTGGGCTTCTTTTTCCTCCTCTTTTAACTTGGCTATTCTACAGAATACAAGCCTAGCTGTGTGCTAAACCATGTTACCCTTATTTAAGTAAAAGTCTCATGGATTTCAGTGACTAGTTTGAGCATTACTGGATCCAGTGAAAATAAAACATACTCAAACCAAATTATTTTCTCTGACCAAAAATTAAAAAATCATAGAAAATCCTATAATGTTTCAAAACTCTATTCCAGCAGCCAGTAGATTCATGACTGGATATGATCCTTCCAAACATTTGCATAATTAAGGATCAGATGGGAATTAATGAACTGAAAGCATTTTAAACAAAATTAAGAAACCTGCTTTGGGTAGTGATAATAATTGCTCTAATGAGATAAATTTATAGTGAAATTAAACCTAACTAGCCTCCAGATATTTCACATCAGTTTAAGAGCATTTAAAAACACACATAAAATATTCTTTTTTTACTGGATTGTTTTATTTTCCAAGTTTCTCCAGAGAAACAGACTAAAGGAGGTGCTCTTCCCCTAAGTAAGGCCCCATATTATGAACAGCATATGCTAGCCACTAAAATAATATTCTGGTAGTTGTATTGATATGTAGGAAATATAAATGATGGCGGTACGTGACTTACATTAAATTGGCTCTTCACTCATATAACAACTTTTTGACTAAGGCAAGTCTTTGGCAATAAGAAAGAGCCCAGTAAAAACTTTGACAAGAAAAATGCAAAAGATCTTTAGGTCTTGTTTTGTCCTCTATAGTTTACGATATTAATTCTAACTTTCTTTCTTGCTCTGCTCTTATTTCTTATGCCCTGAGACATCATAAAACACATGGCCATGAGATATTTGTGCTTTTCTGTCTCATTCAAGTGAGCAAATAGCATATATAAAAAGTAGCATAAAAATAACACTAACAGCAAGCAGCAAAATCCCAAACATGAAACGAAGCAACTAAGCCTCTAGACAGTTTGTTGCCAAGAACACAAGTCAATGCATTTGCTGTCCTCCTATACAGCCCCAACCACTTCTAACTTAAACAACACAATCATGACCCACTGTGAGTGCTGCTTGTAGGCTTGGCTATTGATCATGGCTCTCACAAAGAGAGGAAAACAAAACTAAAATACACACAAGACTGAAATGTTGCTGGTAAAAATTTATCGGATGTTCCAAAAATTAATCAAGCGAGGCAAAATCTCCTAGCGCAACTTTCTTCCAAAAACACACCCAGAAAAACATCCCAACCCGCTGCCCATCTCTCCCCCCTGCCCCCAAGTAAACCTCAGCTAAATCCTATAAAATACTTTATCCTGTTTTCACAACTGCCTTGGGGTCAGAATTTGAAGTCTTAATCATTGAGAGCTCAGGTGCAACTGAAAGTCAAGGATTTTAGCTTTTCATTTATTCACCTACAATGAAGACAGATGCTTAGTGGGATTTCCAGAAGCAGCTTGACAGCTGCCTTGTGCTCTTAACTTGTGCTCAATGCTGAGGTCCTTCTGAAAATCTCATTTCTGTGCATTTTGAGGTGCAGAAATATTACTTAAGAGAAATGTCCTGTAGGTACTTAGAAAACGTCCCTTGGGTGGTAGGGTTTGAACAGGTGGGGCAGTCCAATGGCAACAGAGCAGTGACATCCAGACTAAGGTGACCTAAACAGGGAATGAGATGGAACAAATCATCTCGCTATGGCCAGGGCAATGGGTATGGCCCATGCTGTCACAGCAATCATTTCTCTCTATTCTGATATCGCTTCTTAGCATGGCCAAAATAGATGGCAACACACAGGTGTGTTGCACTGAGACAAAAGCAGGAAGGGAAAAATTATTCAGAGGGACACTTGCTTTCTTAGATCACTGTCCCATGGTGAGAAGGGGAAACAGGCAACTGTTTGCTTGAGCTACAAAGAGATGGACCACAAAGAGATGCTCCTGTCTCCTCCCAGAGATCTGCTGGCCCAAGGGGAAGTTAGGGTCCTATCCTACACATTCCTGCTTCTTACCAGCTTCAGGACTTTCCAGCTCTCCAACTTGCCCCTGCATAAAACTTTCTATGGACATTCATGTCTTACATTTCACTTTCCTGAGCAAGTACATCTTGATCTTTTCTCTCAGGGGAGAAAGAGGATGAAATCCAGCATCTCCTTCTATAGAGTAATCTGGCTTCATATGAAGAAAGTGCATGGGGGGACCAACCTAACCAAGATCTGCTATTATCAATGTGGCCAAATTCTGAACCTTACTCACATGAGCATGTAAAGGGTATCCAGTCGTACATCTTGGTGAGTTCCCATTTAGTACGCAGAGGGTACATTCAAGGTTGCTAAGGAAACCTGCTGCGGGCTGCAACAGACTGAAGAAATTACACTAAACCTCTTCCAACTTCTGTGTGGATTTTTAAACAAATGATAGACTTCTTAAGAGAATGACTGCAGAGTGCATAATTCTTCTTCACTTAGAAAGGACAAAGCAAATGTGAACTTATGCTTCATGTGTGGATGTCCTGCCCTATAAACAAGGTGAGACTCTTTGAAATAAATGCATGCTTGAATCTAAGGAGTCAACTGGGATATTTTCACACCCAGTTTGTGACTGTTCACTGGATCCCTGCTTAGATTTTGGCTAACCCAGCTCATGCTAAAGCCTGACATATGCTGGGAGCAGCACCATTAGGTCAAAGCCAGAGCACCAGGCAGGCAGGACAGGAGGCCAGACAGAGCCTCCTGACAGACTATTATCACCTGCAAATTGCTGTTTCCAGCACCCCTTATCTTTTGTCTGGCAGTTTCCTCAGAATCCACTACCTTATGGAAATGGTACAGACCAAATCTCCAAGCTGGAGGGTATAAAACATCAGTTTACCCAAAAAGCTTTTGAAGCCGATCCAACAGCAGCTGGACTGATGAAGCTTCCATGCTTCCTGGTGTGATACAGGCGACACCCACAACTTGATGGAGAAGGAAGGATGAGTGCTCTCACCATCGGCTAGGTAACTAATTATTTTCTTTTGGTTATAGGTACATGCTATTAGAGTTACGGGTTATAAGTTCTGGAACCTTTTGACTTGAATGGTCAATAAGTGAATTCACACGATAGACTACTCTGGGCAAAAGGGGACTGAGCCCCTGTTTGTCATGTTTGTTTATTATATTTCTTAATTAGCTCATGAAATAAAGTTTAAATCAAGGAGTACGTTGTCCTGTAAATTTGAAAGATCCAAATGAACCATGACATCAGTTTCATATAAAGACGTTAATGAAAAACCTAATTCTCCCTGAACAGCTTGCTAACATCTCCATAGTGTCCTGCAGCAGGCAAGCAGGGCCAGAAATGCTAGTGCAGTTAACAAGGTCCAGAATATCACTTCGATGCATGTGTTTTGATGTTAGCTAAGTCCTTTCCTCTCTCTGCTGCCATACTTCCAACACAGTGCAGAAGAATGGGATGGGAGGGCTAAGAAAAGGGGCCAGACACAAGAGGCAGTAGCTGCTACAATCTTATTTCTCCAGCTTTCCTAGCCTTCCTAAAAAAAAAAACACAAATGCAGCGCTGGGTCCCTGTCAGGGGGATGAAGAGACAGACATCAGTCACCTCTGATAATGAATGTCACCGCAACTGTCACCTCACTTGGCCTGAGTTATGCAGGTGGCCTCTCATCCACAGGGGACAGGACTTGCCACGGCTCGTGATGGGATGACGCAGGTTCCCACTTCCCTTGCACAAAGGGACCAACAGGGACGCAGCTACAGAGATCAGCTTGTACTCAAATGAGAATCTACAACTGATTGATGTGCTTAAAGCTCAGCAAATGCTCAAACATTCTGCTGAATAGGGAGAGGGTTCCCTGTTGATTAAATTTAAGCACGTATTTAAGTGCTATGCTGAGTAAGGGCAACAGTGAGTTCTAAATAAAGACTGTATTTACAAAAAAGATTCAAAAAGAAAAACAACAGCCACAGAACAACATTTTCTTCAAGCTAACTCCAGTAAATAATTCCCATTTATTATTTACTTAAATTTAGAGAAAACATTCAGGGAGAGTAGGAAAGTAAAACACAGTTCAATAAATACTACCTGTATTTTGCACATTGAGTGAATCAATATTGTTCATCAGTTGTCCAATAAAGAATTTACAGGGAAGTTTAATCTCTTCTAATTTGTAAAAATTAAAGCAAACATTTTTATTTGCCTTTATTGTTACTAAAATAAGGTCATGATAAAAAAAAGTAACATTAAGGTGAATAGTATTTAAACAAAAGTCAATCACACAGAAAACTCTACTGTTTTACATATTTTTTTCTTCCCAAAAACTTGGGTTAAGAATCTTTTAACCAAGACACAAGAGCTAAAACAGGGACTTGTATCTTGGGTGCAAGAATTTAGCAAGCACTTAAGAATGTAAGGGTCAAAAGAAATTTTATAAATTCAGACAACTTCTCAGAGTTAAAACTACTCCTTCCTAAAGAGATACAGCAGTATCCCCTTGTGCTTAGTAATTTGAACCATAATCTATCAGTTCAGGTAAGTGCCACATTGAAAATGACCTGGTTTCTTTTCTCTGACAGATGTGATTTACAGAAGTCAGTAGACTAATTGCCCTAAACCTATTAGCAGTGAGGACTCAGACTTACCCTAAGCCTCTTGCCTTGCATTCAGTTGATAGCATTCACATTAACCACACATTAAATGTAATTTTAGTTGCACAGGAGTCTAATAATCTCAATTTTCCCTAGGTGAGTGCCAAACCATGAAGTTTGTAACTCAGAACTCCTAAATTCTGCCCTGTCACTTTTTTCCCTGGATCTTTACACACAGTGAAGGCACAGCCCGTGGTTTCACCTTCCCCGAACCCACTTAATTCACCCTCATTCTCAACGCTGCTGATTAATGATGAGTAAACCCACTCCAAAAATCAAAAAAACACTTTGCTGGCCCAAGCAGAAACTCCTGCAAAGGGGAACTACCCTGTTTAAATTCACAGTGATAAGACATCACATGCTTGCAGAAAAGAGTGGGAACTTCAAGACTTAGCAGGAAAATCATCCAAGGGTTGCAAAACTCCATGGGTAAACAGGGAAGGAAAGACGTCTCTGCAAGGACAAGCATTGGCCTTCTCCAGATCACAGCAGAGCACCCTTGAAGGAGGGTAACATTGCCTTTGGCTCACAGCATCAGAGGAGCAGGGGTCACCTTATGTGGACTCTTGTTCCAGGTTTGAAAGGGGGCAGCTGTCACCAGAGTAAGCCATAGCTACAGACCTCTCTGAATGGTACCAGCTTTACCCTACTTGCCACCAGCATGCGATGCAGCAAAGCCCAGGTCTCATGTACCTGTGGGACTACACTGAGAAAGAAGGGAGCAGGGATTCACCCTTAGGTGCTCCCATTGCCTCAGGGATTTCCCAGGCGGCCACATCGCCTGGCTGCGGACTCCCCACGGCTAAGGCAAATGGCGCAAACAGGTCATACTGTGAGAGGAAAGTGGGCTCAGAGCAAGAGATCCTCAGACCTCAGTGTGATATGGAAAGCAAATGCAAGGATAAGAAAGCTTTCTGAAAGAATAAAAAAAACAAACCATAATAATAAATAAAAGACCTTCACCTCCACACCGGCCCCTCCTGGGGAGAGGGATGTCATGTGTTCTCAAGACTTACAAGAAGATGTTATGAATTTGAATCTGAAACACACTGAGAGGCAAGCTATATTGCCCTGCTGTGGAGAACTCAGAGTGAACTCCTTCCATTTGGGAGGGACATGTTATCAGTTAATTCAACGCAATCTCCTGAAAATTTAGTCTGAAGCTACATGGGTGATCTTATAAAAAGCATTTGCTATTTGAAAATAAAGAGGAATCAGGAAACAGGAGCCCTTCCTCTACCGTGTGGGCAGGGCTGTCAGTCCTGTTACGCACAGCAGGCAAAGCATGAGTGAGCTACTGTCTGGCCCGGGTAAGAGCTCAAGCCTGCCCTTTACTCCAGCATGCTGTGAGCAGCCGTGCAAGAATACTCCACACACAAAGCTGGCTCCCGCAGAAAGCAACTTTGATTTCATACAGTCCTGGAGCCTCAGAATACCCCTCCTTGTGTCCTGCCCACAGTGGTGTTTAGACATAGGGCAGTATCTTAGGAACTCAGAGCAGGATCTTAAAAAGCCCTCCTGAGAGAAAAGCTTTGCTCTTCGTTATTCCTTATCTCTTTTCTTAGCTGTGCTAGTGCCGAGAAAGAAATTAAGCTGCTCCCTGCAAAATCTTATGTGAAACCATGGCCACTTCAGTGTC
The DNA here is from genome assembly GCA_013400535.1 of Scopus umbretta. Taxonomy (NCBI): domain Eukaryota; kingdom Metazoa; phylum Chordata; class Aves; order Pelecaniformes; family Scopidae; genus Scopus; species Scopus umbretta. The sequence continues at coordinate 40,782 of VZTL01000862.1, forward strand.
AAGATTATTTGAGCTTTTTTCTAGTGCCAGAAACCTTTATGTGGCCTTCACCTCTGAATTAACCAGAGAAGGTTATAGACTTGCTCTTCCCTCCCTTGGGAAAGCTCCTGCCACCATCCAAAATGAAGCAAGGACCCAGGTAATTGTGATCGTCTGGAAGTATGATGGTCTAATCACACACAGCTGTGCAGGAGCAAGACCAAAGGACTGGCCTTTAGAGATGTGCATCTGCTACCTCACAGAGCACTGAATAAAGCTTTGCCCGCAGCTGATAACAGGCTGAGGCAAATACCTGCCCCCAAAGTCTTGTGACTATTTCTTTTAAGGATATTTAAAGGGATGCTGCACATGTTCTCAAAAGCTCACGTAGCAATACAAAAGAGAGACAAATACAACAGAAAAAACCTGCTGTAGTCCAGAATGGATTTTCAAATTCAGGAAAGCCACTATGGCTCCATGCACGGGGCGATGTGAACATGGCAGTGCTTTGCTGTTGTTTCCCACTCCAACACCCAGAGGAACATCGGCAGGGGGTACCCAGCGCTGGGTGATACCTGTGAAGAGTTGTTAGCTGCCCTGAGGGGGCTGTTGCATTTTGAAGTTGGAGAGGTTTTTCTCTAAGTCTTTTTTTGCTGACTCTGCTGAGTATGACAGACAGAAAAGGCCAGGTAAAGTTTTCCCTCTCTTTGGGTAATTATCTTCTGTGCTACCTTGTTGAGAACCAATGTGCCTGAAATAATTTCCTTCATTTCTCTGTCAAAAACATAATTATTTCCTTAGCTGATTCATTCTTCCTTGGGCTAGGGCTCAGAAAAAGACACTAACTCAGGTCAGTTTGCCAGGAATTGTCTTGACTGAGTTCTCCTCCCCTCAACCCCCAGCTCCGGCGTCAGCCTTCCTAAAGCCTGAATCTCCACCACTAACTACATCTGTGCTAACTTGGTGATGGATAGAAAGCTTCTTTTCTTGGATATGGTTTATGTACTCTGCGATTTCACTGGAGGCCTCATAATATTTTGCCTTATATGCTACTGCTGCTGCATTTCAGCCTAGTATTCCTCAGCAACATTTCCCTCTGCTGAGTTGTGCAGAGAATGGACAAGATGCACTTCTTAGCTGTGCCAGGTGGACTCGTCTCCAATGGAAAGCCTGCCTGGAGGGAGACAGGGCTGGAGGTAGCATCTGAAAAATCCTTCCCACGTTGCAAAACTCAAACTGTGGGCAGGGCTGCCTAAAGAGTGGGGCAGCTGGGGCAGTGAGGAAAGAGGCTGAATCTTCACAGGTAAAGGAAGGATGCTGTTGGCTCTGGTCATGGGGAACAGGGCTGACTCGAGGCTTGTTGAGGAGAGTGTCAAAGCAGTACTCCGTTGGGAAGGCTAGGACAGATTTGTGCTCTGTGCTACCTATACCTGTGTCATTTCTCATTTCCCACTAAGGATAAGCTCACAGCCCAGCTCAGAGAATGAGCAGACCCCTGCAGAACACTGTACTTCGTGCCTCACAGTGTGCTGAAAAACAGGCTCCCTTGGGTAGTTACCATCCAAACAGACCAAATAATACTCACAAATTAGCCAAACAAATTAGCTACACAGACACTCCCATCACATCCCCCTTCAGTCCCACTAATGCAACCCACTTTGTAAGTCAGCTCCACACAGAAACACAGCTCTATTTGCTAACAAGTTGGGTTTTTTCTTTCTTTTCCAGCGACTTCCTGAATGCTTCTCATTTTCCTAACAGACACAAAAGACATTAAATACTTCTGTACTGACTCCTGTAGCACTAGTTTTTCAGCCTTTTTAGATTTACCGACCCCTACAAAATTTCTGTTTGAGCTGCTAACCTTCCCAGTGAGCCCTTGCCCCCACCGACATGAAGGTATAGCCTGACTCCCTTTCAGAGCCCTGAGGAGCAATCTGCCACACTCCAGAGTTACCAGCCACTGCCCTGTGAAGTTACCTGGCAGCAATACACATAGTGCTGTGTTCACTGAGATTACAGAGCGTATGTAGCAGCTCACTGGGGATAGCTGTGGAAGGCCAAGAGCAATCTCCCGTTCAGAAGACTGCTTCAGAGAGATGGCTTCAAATGGGAGAGTAGTAAAAAGGCATTTCAATGAAAAGAGAAATTAAACCTCAGCATAGGCAAGCGTTTCCCTTGTGTCTGGCACAGATATGTGAAGGGACAGGGAATGAGCCTTTTGGGCGGTGAAAGACCCAGCTGGGAGAATACAAGTGACAGGTTGTGGCCTCCCTGAAGGTGTGACAGAAGGGCTCCTAGCGCGGCCACCCTGGCACTACATCTGCTGTGCCTGAACAGGGTGTGCCTTGCCGTTCCCAAGGTGTAGGGCTGCTGTAGTTGAGGTCCTTGCCCGTGCTTCACCGAAATAGTCTCAAGTGCAGCTTCAGCAGTACAAGAGGCAGTATTAATGGAGGCCAGGGTTCCCCAGAGAGGCTAGCTGGGGAGGGTTTTGCTTCAGCTGCTGGAGAAAGGTGACAGCAAGATGTAGTTTCACAGGAGAAAAAGAGAAGTAAAATCTTCCCTACTTGCCAATGGAAATGCAGACACATGGCTGGCAGTGCACTCGCTCTGTGCTGGGCCTGCAAGGGAAGACACAGCCGGTGGCACCCAGATGTCACTGCCTGGCAGGATTAGCCATGTAATGGCAGCAGCGTGCTGCACCCCGTGGGGCTTGCACCCCTGTCTCTGCTGCCCACGAGCTCAGAGCAGCCTGGGGTGGTGGATGGGCCTCGGTCCAGCCACCATCTCCTGCCTCCTGTCTTCACAGGACCCTGGGCTACCTGTGCTGCTGCCACGCGTGGCAGGCACTCGAGCTAAGGTGGCTGTTCTTAGGAGGTTAAAGAAACCTCAGCCCCACTGTGCACAACCGCTGCTAATGTAGGCCTGCCCCACCAGGAGAAGGGGTCTGCAGGGCCCATGGGGTCCCAACCAGCCTCGCTCCCTGATTCTGCCTGGCCCACTTTTTGTTTGGCTTTAGATGCAAAGGAGAGGGCAATGTGACAGGCAGTTTGTGGGACCTACTGATTGCTGGCACCCTGCACTTTGCTTTTGTCATGTCGAGTCATCTGCAAGCTGCTCAGAGCCTATGTGATGGTGCTTTTTGCTTGCTCAAATGGAAATGAAGTAAAAGCCAGGGTGACATGCACTACTGTGCAGAGGAACAAATCCAGAGCCACAGAGTAGCACTTCTCCCTAATTTGAGGCCATGAGCTTCACCAGTGCCTGGGGAAAGGCTATTTCACAGAAAGGAATTTCACTTTGGACTAAATGAAGGCAGGGTTTATGTAACCTCAAACCCAAAAGCAATCAAAAGAGTGTGAATGGTCCCACAGAAGGCTGCCGGCCTGCTTTTGCCTGTGTTTTTCCTTCTTCAGTTCCTGGCCACCCTGAAACACTTCAGGGGGTTGTTTACTACACAGAGTTCACCAACCCTGACGGTCACCTGCCTTCTGCGCGAGCCAGCCCGGGTTCAGAGGCTCTGATCATCTGCAGTGAAACCTGAGCATCTGGCAGGGTGTAAGCAGGGCTTATCTGCTGGGCTGACAGCTTTGCCAATGGCTGGCGGGCTGCAACGAAGCTGCACCCAGCTGCAGCGGGTACCACAGATGCGTGGTGGTGTGTATCCATCCATACAGACATGCCCAGCCTGTCTCCCTCGGTCTCTTTCTTCCTCTGCCCCTGTGGAAAGGGAAGGCGGCTTTTTGCACAGGTGTTTTAATACATCCCTCAACCTATGAAATACAGGCTGGGGTAACTGAGAGAAACGCCAGATGCACAAGGATACTACAAGTCACTCCAGAGCATGATGTGATCCATTTTAGCTCAGTCAAAAAATACCTTAACTCCCCCACAGCCCCATAATATTTTCATTGTCAGTACGCTAAATTTCTGGAAAAATCTCATTTTTCAGTGATCACAAATAAATTTCATAATAAAATGAAAAGATATGTTTACTCCCAAACAGCAAAATACATTGTTTGCACTTTGGGACCACAGCTGAATGGAAAGGAACTGAAGCCTTATGAGGACAGTTGAGGTCTCAAAGCTTTTGGTTGCAAACAGACTTGGAATAGTAAGATCTCAAAAGCCTGATCACACTTTCAGTGGATTTGACTTCACATGAAAACCTGAGCAGTGAGACCTGCTGTGCTCACAGGTGACAGATGGAACCACCGTGAGTCATGCTAGTAGTTCACTTCCCATGTGCAGACAAAGAAACGCAGTTGGCAGTTGATATTGGGTCCCTCCCAAATGAAAATATGCTCAGATGTCTCCATCTTGAAAAAGAGAATAATAATAATCTCCCAAATACACTCATTTAAGCCAGAAATGATTCCATTTTCTTTTGTTTTACACCAGATGTGCTCCAGACATGCCAGCTTGGTCTCTAAAGACTTCCCTGACTACTATGGTCTCCTCTTCTAACTACTCATCAAAGCACACTGGGTAAAAACTTCTTTCCTCCACATCACCAGTCACCAACATGACCTTGCCATTTCAATTTCTCACACCTCTTCTTTTCCCCTGCCCTATACCTCTGCAAAGTCTCATCTCTACAGCTTATTACCATTGGCTACTAATGTTGAAGAAAGCACTCCCAATTTCAAACATAATGAAAAGAAAATTCAATAACACAAAAGAGAAAATTAACCATGGAGATTTTCAGGAGTCTACCGCATAGTATGCTGCCTCTCTAAGTCAATATGATTCAAGCTGAAAATTGAATCTCTCTCCCGCTATTTAATCTATGTTGTTTTACTAACCACCAGGAGTTCACTTCTCTAATGCTGGTTTGCTCCTCTGTTAGCTGCTCTGGGCTTTCTGCAGGCATCATAGATTTTTAAGGCCAGAACGGGTCATCAAGACCATCTCTCCCTATCCCCGCTCATAATGGTGTTCTTACTGATCCTTACACTGTGCCCATTAACTTGTGCTTTGGTGAGAGTGCATTTGGAAAGAGACTGAATATCTGTGTGTCCGGGAATGGGAAATGCTCTGTAATCTCTGATCCACTGCTCAGAAAAGCTGTGGTATAAAACTGAAGAGACAAGGGGACTAGAGTGTGCCCCTCAGCAGCTATCCCTCCTCCTCCTCCTCTGTGGACTGGTTTGATAGCCTTGTGCATCCCTTGGCACCACTACAGAGACCAGCATCTGTTTTCAGCCCTACGACTCCCCATTTTAGGAAGCTTGCAAGTAATGCATCTGTGCCACCCTCCCCAGATTTTTTTTTAAGTGCTGGCTATGTATACACCCAATTATTTAAAAGAGGAAAGACAACACCAGATTAATAAGGTAATCAAATGCAAACCTTCTAGCTTATTTTATCTGTTCATAGAGAAAATACTTCTGTGACAAAGTTATATTTTTGAAGTAGTGACTAGGAAGGTATAAGCTATCTGCAGTCCCTGTATTTGATAATAAATATACCTTGAAAGAGAGGTACAGCTACATACTCGGACATCTAATATCACAAAGACCCAGCCCAGTCCCCAGCAGAGATTTGCAAATCTGGCAAATCTCAGCACAGCTGGCAGGCTCTGCTCAAGGGAGAATGTGGTGGTGACAGGAAGGCTTCTGTCAGGATCAACTTACTTTGGCAAAACGTGTTTAAGAAGCCTTGCAGAAAATATTGTCCTGTTATAGATAGCTCTGGCTATGCCAGAAAGTCCCTTGCATGTACCTTCCACAAGGCAAGAAGGGTTTACAGCTCCTTTGTCCTCAGTAAGATAAAAATCATGCCCAACATCCTCCTCTCCTTAGCATCCCCTCCTTCTGTACACTACCCCTAATCCACCTTAAACAAACCTTTGGCAGTCATCTATCACTTTGAATATAAGAGCAGATATTTCATGAAACTTAATAAAAGTAATACCCATATTCTTCACCCAAACATAAAACATGATAGATATGGATTGGTTGCCATTTTTTATGAATCTGCCTAGAGCACTAGTGGATATGAATTATGGTAAAGGGCGAACTGCAAGTTCTACATGACTTGGCTTGTAGTAATGAGAAACCAATCCTGCACATAGCGCGTCACCAGAAGACACACTATTTTTCATAGTTATCGTTAGTATCCATTAGCTTCTTGTTGTAGGAATTTCCCCTGTATTTAGCTACTTCTGTTTGTCAGAGTCCTTGTTAACAATTCAAGCAGTTATGGTTGTTCAGTCAAAATCGAAGGCCAGTGACCAGTTATAATGGTCCTTGTTTTTTGAAACCTAATTTGCTTTTAAGGAAGGAAGAAAAGGGGAAAACAAAAGGATCTTACTGCATTTCAGTATGCCTGATTTCTGTCATTCTCGCATTTCCCAGAGGTAGGTCTTTAAATCCACATAAGTTAGCTTTGTCTGTCTTGATGCATTCATGCCTTCTGTTACTTACAGCGGCAACACTTCTATCATAATGAGGAGTCAGAATGCCAGGCTCTGATTCTCTAACTGGGTGCTGGAGTGGGATGTGAAGAAGCCTAATACAGCCTCATCCAGGACTTAAAAAATATAATAAAAAGGCAAGCAGAAAAAATATTCTCATTTAGAGAGAACCAGGCCTATGTGTAAATTGCCACCGCTTTGAGAGTTCCTCCTCTTTCCATGAGACTGAGGAAAACAAGCTATTTCAATATGTTTTGATACACTTTAGTCTTACATCTCTATCATGAGCACATGGCTGTTATTTAACCACTTCAGGAAGCTAGTGGAGAGTCAATGCATCACTACCATGTTCTTCATAGCTGGTGCAAGATTTTCACATAGACTTTTCTCATCAGGGACCTTCCACCTGGGGGCAAGTGAGGGCATTTCCACCTCCATATTATGGGATTCTTTTTGGACCCAAATCTCCACAGTGCTGACCCCAAGAGGATAAGTGCAAGCTGTATACTGAGGTAAGCTAGACATGATTAAATCTGTTGGCTTCAGCAAGGTTATTCAAATGACAGAAGGGATTAAAAAGGAGAGCAGCAATCAGGCAGTGGTAGTGAAGCACAGGCTGCTGCTAAGGTTACTTTGTGACCACAGGGAGCAGGAGGCTGCTCAGCATACAACTGCCTATTGCTTATCTTAATGATATCAGCCAAAACCCACGCTGGCTTTTCGTATTTACTGCAAGAAAGACACAAGGCAGAAGAACTTCAAAGGGGACTGAAGAAAACAAGAGCCCAGATCCTGTCCTCAGTGCACCCCAAAGCTTCCCTCTCAAACCAGAAGAACTCTCTGCTACAAGAAGAGTGTCTGACTGAGTTTATACTGTAGTTTTTGTGATTACTAAGAGCACACATGGCAGGCTAGAGTTTTTTTGTTTGCAAGTCTCACTGAACTTCTCACATTACTTGAAAAAAAAACCCCATTGTGTCCAAAGCAGAGAACAAGCAGAAGAGGGAGGCTGGGACAGCACCGTGTCTAGATCCTCCCTTAGCTCTTCTGGGTACCTCAGACATGCACCCTCTCCTTCACCCACCTTACCAACCCAGCCAGAGCTGGGGACAAGCTCGAGCTGAAGGGCAGAAACAACTTTGCTTTACATCATATTCTCTGCTGAGCAGCCGATGACACTGAAGATTGAGAAGATATGGAAAAGTGCCAATGCCAACTCTTGCAATTGTCTTGTGAGACCCTGCTGTATAAGGTTTTGCATAGACTGGTGCTCTAATGCTTTGCCTCCTTGCGGCATGGATCTAGAGGAGAATGCTAGGTTTTATACTGATGGTTACAGAGAAAACTGAAGTTCAATGATCTAATTCAAGTATGAGGAAGTGCCCAAGACCATTCTGGCATTTATATATACTTTAAAACTCTCTCATGTAATTTTGGAGCCTGACTTCTGTTTTCTTTTAACTCTTTGGGTTGGCAATAGTAGAAAAGAATAATGCATGTTTCAGCTCCCTTCAAGGAAGTACAACTGGCAGAGAATCAGATCAGGTGCTCTTGGCTTGGGGTTGGGGAATGGGTCTAAGGAAGGAATCATGACTGATCCCTCTCTCTTCATTGCCAGACTGGATGGCCAAGGAAGTCCTAGGGGGATTCATGCAAAGACAGTGTTGGTTGGGAAAATTGCCACAAGGAACCCACACTGAAGCGCAATGCAATTTACTATCTAATCCAAACCAGAATGTGTGTTTCTTTGAACATACTTCATTAGAATTCCCACCAAGCTGTTTTCCTAAAATACTCTAGTTCTTAAATACAGACACTGCATTTCTTACAGGCCCAGGGAAAAGCAAGAACTCTACAGGGACCAGATGGATACATGTGAGGGTCAAAGCAGGAAAAGAGGGCCTCTTTCTACACTTTCAGAAAAGCACCTGCAGTGCATACAGCTTCTGTGAGACCTACAGCGTCTTCCAAGAGGTATCACTAAAGCACTATTTGGGAACATATCGATCAGTGGCCATTTACAATGTTGTCAGTCCCAGACAAGATGACCTAAGATCAATTATTATATTGGGTACTGCTTACAAATGTCAGAGGCATTACTCAGGAAATTGATCTTGACTTTATGCAATTTAAAAATCAATAGAAACCAGCAAACAATTAGCAGGCTATTAGTAAGGGTGCACTGACACTCTTATTGACAGTTCCCTTGGAATTTATGCACTCACAGATACACATACTGTGTTTACATACCTATCATCTGTGGGCTATCTGTACCCTCAACAGATGCACAAAGCTTGCACTGACTTGCGCAGCTGCTCCGGAGTGTCATCCCTTCTGTGATTTGGACCCATCATTACTATTATTATCTCAGTACCATCATAAGCTTGTACATGTTCTCCTTGGCATACACAGGGATGCACCAGCAGCACTCAGCAGCTGCCTTTCTTAACAAGTGCTTCAGGAGCCAATTTATTAAGAAAATTGATAAAGTCAATCACTAGGGGACAATAGAAAAAGAGAATTCTGAATTGCTGTTTTTCCAAAACACAAAATAATATCAAATATGTTTGTGTTAGTGTCCTGAACTAATCTTTCTGAAGTATAAAGAAGTCTAGGAAAGCATAGCTTTCTCTTTCAATTGTGTTTGCATGTTCAAAACTGACCTTTGCAATCGGAAGCCTACCACCACCTGTATGAAGGAAAGGGGGCGGGGGGGGGGG
>VZTL01000864.1:5347-64038 GCA_013400535.1 Scopus umbretta
AAAAAAAAAAAAAAAAAAAAGAAGAAAGAAAAGCAAATAGACAAGCTCCCAATACATGGCCTGTTTGGAAAACATTTTGAATGCAAGCGGAGAAGGCTGCAGCAATAACAATGGGCCGTGGGGAGCAGCACATATGCTGCGTTTAACTCTGTGTCTCCTGAGCAGTCCCATGCTCGCAAAGAGCAGCGTATCTTCAGCACTGGGACTTGACTCTGGGAAATGCAACTCCTGATAACTGTCCATGATAAAGATATCATAACATCGCTGGAAACATTCCTTAAACTCCCTGCCAAAGAAAATGGTCGAGCACAAGCTATTAAGCTGCAATAGCTACCTACCCACTTTATTAGTGTGCACTGAATTTGTTTTGTTTAAATGACTCCCAGGGGAACAAAGAGCGGAAACAGGCATTACACTTGTTGCATATTTACCGCTGAACTCATTCAGCTCCATTACAAGTGGAGGAAGATTTCAAAGCCTTTGCTCATGAGTTGGAACACTTACCAAGAAAACTTTATTCATAGATACAAGCCAGGCCAGCATTTTCTAACCTTTTTTTTTTTTTTTTTTTTAAATGGAAGAATTATTTAAGGCTTTGAAAAAAAAAAAAAACCCACAACAAAAAAAACCCCAAAACACCCAACCAAACAAACTTTTACAGTGAGATACAGTGAGATCACATAGTTTTCAGTAACAACTATATAAAAGTTAGGTTAACCTTAATGTCCATTTATTACTTTCCCCCCTCTCCCCAGTCCCTCAATTAAATTTCTTTGCTCACATAACTAATGACATGTATGAGAATCTGGTCTCATCTGAATGAAGGGACCCTGCTCTTCATTTGGATACTCATCAGCTAATATCTTACAGACCGCAAATGGAGAAGGACTGCATTAAAAACCATTCTCCCTGCCAATCAGATAAGCACAGTTCCACAGAATAACCCAAAACTTAGCAGCCACAATGTTCCGTGTGCATTTCCCCACACAGCATCAAAGAGTTACTAAAACTGGAGCATTTGGAAGGTCTGAACATTCACATTTTACCTTTAACTCCTTATCACTATTGAAAGTCCTAGAGCTGGGTGATGCAAGTCTGGCACCTGTTTACCCTGTCTTCTGGGCCTTCAGGATACTCAGACTTGTCCAGTCCACAACAAGAACTCAGCTTGGACCCACCAGACATGAACTATATGCTCAAATGCAGCAATGCTTTTCAAACCTTACAATGTGGAGAGGTTCAGAGTTGCTTTGCAGGAAAGTTAACAGCCAAGCTTCTGCAATATCAGTCTAGAGTCACCTTATGATCAAAACTAAAAGCCTGATACTCAAAAAGGTCTATTTGAAAGACAGCTTAATCCTTTTGGCACCTTCCTCTTGGATCTGACACTCAAGTTACAGGGTCAACCCCTTGGCTCCTATTCAGAGGGCTTTTTACTGTACTCTAGTAACCCTCAGCAGAGGGCTAGCCCTGGGAGGCATCACTGCCTGCATGGCTTGCATTAGTTTTTGTCACATTGGAAGGAGTATCACACCTTCAGACATCTGTGTAGTTTGGGTAATTAAAAGGGGATGTTATAAACACATATTTAAATTTTAGTTAGAGAAGGACAAAACAACACTTGAAAAAGCAGCAGTTGATTTCAATGAGAACAGCTGCAAACTCACGTGCTTCTTTTATGGCCCAAGTCTGTTTTAGATGTGAATAGTCAGACCAGTTAAAAAGCAACCCTAGTCTCTTAAAAACTAGAGGAAGGGTATTTTCTGCCCCCACATGTATATAAGACCTTTTTTAAAATAAGATCTTACCTTGCAGTCATCTCTCTACTTGATCAGTAAACAATACCAGATAGATTAACTATGTAGAGCTCTCCATCCTAATTTTTATGTCATCAGTAAAGCCAAACCCAGGGTTAAAAACTCAAGTAAATATGAAGGCATGTGTTCATGTTTCCAGATTTACTGTTGCTGGACTTCCCCCTCTTTTACCAAGAGTAAACAGCCTCTAAAAGACTGTGAGCACATGGGGTGACTAACAACAATAACGCAAGCCTCCCCAGGGCCGCCTGAACTTCTTCCAGAAAGTAAAGGAAGAGCTCCATAACAATCCTGAAAAACTATCCCATTTTTCCCTTGATATTTTCAAGCTAAGTGGTTGAAAAACTTTGAAATTTTGTTTACAACTTTGGAAAAGTCATATCATTAACCAATAGGGTGGAGGAAGAAAAAAAAAAGTACATCTGTTTTTGTTTGTTTGAAAACATCACCCTTCCCCTAAGCCATAGCTCCTCCCCTTCACTCCAGAAATAGCATTTCCAGTGCTCTGTGTTTTACTCCAAGGCAAAAAGTAACCAACTTCCCTGGTTTGGTACATGTGTAGTGATGTGACAGGTTTTTATGCCTTTGTGTACAGGCAGCTGCCAGCATGGCTGGCCTCATCTCCCCTTCATAGCAGCCCTGAAAGGCACTGATAAGACATTTTGCTCCTCCAGCAGTGACTATCAGCATCCATAAGGCAAAAAGATCACCACAGATGTTGAAAAATGAGTTTAAAAAAACACAGAGCTGGAGAGGTTTTTTTCTCCTCCCCCCTTTGCTCCCAAGCAGGATAAAAAAAGCACCTGACTTGATGGAACAAAGCCAGGTTTTCTGGTCAGATTCTTTTCTAGTGCTGAACAATGACTGTTTATACCAAAGATAAAAAGCAAACTCGGCAGTGAAACAGATGAGACTGGGGAGGAACGGAGAGGGCAGGCTTGGAAGAAGTCCACAGAGGAAAGTCCCGATGAAATACCTCATGACGAGCCTGCAGTTGGGTTTGGAGACAGCTGCTTGCTGGACAAGTGGTCTAGTTCCTTTCAGAAAGCTCATGTAGGCTGGTACAAAGCAAGGGTGTAAGCATGAATAAATACAAAGGCCAAAAACCAAGTACAAAAACATAAAACCCCCAAACATGTTTAAGTATAAATAAAATTTTACTCAGAAGTGGGATTTCCCAGTTACTGTTAAAAACCAATGTTTTGGGCAACTGAGAAAACCAGACTAAAGAAAAAAAATATGTTTTTAAACAGATTAAAAAGGTAAGTCAAACCAAAGTAATCTTCATTCTCTCTGAATCAACCCAGGCAGACTGGAGAGATGACTACCATACCCATCCAAGAGGGCAAGGTATATCACAGCATATATTACATGCTGAATCAGCATTTTCCTTGTGGATTAAAGGCCAAGCATGGCTGTTTTAAAGGTGGAAGGAAGCCACACGTGGTGGGATAAGACCAAAAAAAAATGCACGATACTTTGTACTGGAGGAGCTGGGATGCACTTACATCCCCAGTCCTTACAACCACACCTTGCAGAAGACTGGACATTATTTAAACAGCTTTGGAAACTTCCTTGTTCTTACACATAGCTCTGGGCATTTGCTAAATATTTGCTTGAAGGTATTTGCTGGAAGCCCTATCAGCAGCAGCCAGGTACCAGTGAGCAGCCTGCTTCCTTCTCCAGAGTACTGGGGCCAGTGGTTGGCCACCTCCTCCATGGGAAGGACAAGCAGTAATTAGAGGCAGACATTTTGAAGTGCAAATCCAGTATGAGAGAGAACGACTAGAAAGGAGGCTTTATTCCCCATACCTTTTAATTAATTTTGTCTTGAATAGAAGACATTGAAGTCTAATTTTCCAGAGTGTGGGGGAATAGAGAGGGTCTGTTAATGCTCTGAAATATGTTGAAATGCAGGTAAGAAAGTTCAGACAGAGAATAAGTGGGAAAGATACATCTTTCCAACCAAAGCAAAGCCTCTGGACGGCCTAAGGAAGCTGGTATTCCCAGTGCTAAAGGTTTCCCTCCAGGTCAAACATCATTTACCTTGCTCATTCATGCAATAGCTTCTGTGGAGAGGGAAGCCAATTTTCTGAGAGCTTCCCCAATCCCTGCACCCCCATTTGCAGCACCAAAAGGGCTGCCCTGGTAGCGCTGTCCAGGTCAGGAAGGTGCCACCGTGGGTCTGCAGGGGACATCTATTTTCCCCAACCACCTTGGTCCCTTGGTGTCATCCTTTACATCTCATCCTACAGAAAAGCTTTCCAATCCCCCACCCTTAACACTGTAGGGCCAGCAGCCAGCTGAAGTCCCCTGCCATCCCCGCAGCGCTACTGTGCCATACTGGATCCACCCCAACCGGCTGCTGCTGTTCATCCCCCTCAGCTGCCATGCACGTACCAAAGAGCCAAAAAAAGGGAGCAGCTGCTGACTGGCAGACCTGCTGGCCAGAGATGAACCAAGGCTTCTCCAGGCCTCGAACAAGTGATGGGAAAGCTGACATATACAGAGCCATAAACAGGTAACAGTTATGTCATAGGAGTGTTGGGTTGGCTTTTGTGAATTTGTCCCACTGGGATGACCCGATGACACACACAGGCACGATTTAGCAGCACTGGTCCCCTTCTCCCCTTGCAGCTTTTCTTAGCATTATGGTTTTGAAGCAAAGCAGAGCCGAGTCCCATAGAGCAGGAGCCTTGTGGGGACTGGGGGGGACACAGTCCTCCCTGAGCCAGGTCCCCTGTGTGCATCTGGTCACTAATCCTGAAGCGAGGAACAGAGCATTAATTCTCTCCCCCACAGCTCCCCGCTGCTTTTGCTACTGTATTATCTGTACAAAGCTATACAGAGGGAAAAGCAGTCTGTTCAGAATCATTTCAGAAAGAAAATAGTGATACTGTTACAGACATGTACACAGAGAAGCCTTTGTGTGCCAGAGCAAGGGAGCCAGCAGAGATATCTCCAGCAGTTTACAACAGCAGAGCAAGCTAGGATGGAATTAGCAACCGACTCATTGGGATGCAATTTAATCACACCGCCCAAAGGCAGGCCCGTTAAATAACCTTGCTGGTGTGCTTTCAAACACCACTGCCCTCGGGCATTACTTGATCTCTTCAGTTGAGGCAGAGTAGCTGTTTCTCCGTGGGATATCCTAAACAGTTTGGGATTAGGCAGGTAAACGTTAAGAGCCCTTCCCTGCTAATCTGCCTAGGACAGCAGCTGCAGAGAAAGGGCAGCCAGTTTACTGAAAACATCACTGGATTGTACTCTTGATGGTCTCACCACTGGCTAGTTCCTCTGCCTCCTCTCCACACAGTCTCCAGCCCTTCCTATCTGCTATGGGCTTTGAGATATTGATAAATAGTGACCAACCCTCAGACCAGAAGAGCAAAACACAGGCATATGAGCCAGCCAGCACCCCTCTCATGCACACTGCAAGCCCAGGGGTCATCAGATGGGTGAAGCAACTGAAGTCCCACTGAGGTCAAGCCCTGCCCAGTCAAAACGGGAAGCAGAGCAAGTCTTTGACCACAGCTTGTGTGATGGTGGTCAGATGTTTTTACCCAGGCTGTCGTAGCTCAACCAACTCCCACCCCTCCTACAAATGAGGTTATAAATACCTATTCTGTCAGCTGTGCAAGTTCCTCAGTTCCTCGGTTAGTGGAGAGAAAAATTAATCACTGTGTGAAAAAGTCACTGAACTGTAATCAGACCTTTAGCATTAGTTGTTTTTAATAGACAGGTGCTCAGCAAGGAAATGCTCAGCTTCCTCCAGGGCAAGCAAGGCATATTACAGAGCTGTGTTGCCAAAGCTGAGACTGCCTGGTCCCATTTTGCTGGAAAAATGGCAGCTGTAGCATTTCGCACGTGCATACCTGTACCCTGCACCAGATGTCAATGCTTATTTTTTATAGACTCCTACAGTGATATATACCAGAGACCAAATATAGAAAGGTTTCCTAAGGCTAGCTTTACACTTACCTGAGATTTATTATACTAATGACCCTGTTCTCATATTAGTCTGTGTAATCCATGAAACATTCAAACTAAAGCCTCCAAGTGCCCTGGAAACCAAGATATACAATTAAGGCCAGATAAGAGCAGAAGCTTTTTAGTGATCTTCTGCCACTCTCGTATTCAGAGCTCAGCTAGCCTATTAGGTTACTCTAATTAAAACATTTCAGCTTTCTTTTTTAGCAAAGCTTATTCATCTGAAATCGTGCATAAAAGGCTTTCAGGATGCACTTTGGAAGTGTTGCAAAGACAGTGAAAAGTTGGGATTGCTACTTCTTGTAAATCAGTGTTAGTCAAGTTCTTCATTAGAAATGGGAGCAACGAGCTAGAAAGTGAAACAGGCAGTGATGTAAGATGTCAAGGAATACTCTGCAGAAAGACATTCTTCACTGAGACACCTCAAGACTTGCTGGAAGTTTCTGGCTATTGCCAGGGAAGAGCATCTGGGCAAACAGCTCAGTCAGGGGAGCAGCAGGCCCTCAGCACAGCTCCCCACATTGTGGATATTGCCACCAGCAGAACTCTGGTGTTTCATCCATTATTCAGCAGCTGCTGCCAGCTCTCATTCATATATATCACCTGGGCATAAATAAGACACCATACATACAAACCTATGACAGGGGACAGCATTAAAAGCTAATGACCAAACAGGCTTCATGCTTTTGCTTGTACTAGAGTCTGACACTGACCAGATCTTGGACCATTTTTACTCAGTTACACACCAGAGAGCCCTTTTCACGTTCCTTTTCAGCGACACTTATCTTTTTACTGGGACAAATGCCCTCCCCAACCTATTCCAATAAACATTTTTAAAATATTAAAACAGGCCTATAATAATCTCCATTAAAAGCGTTTGTATAGAGTATGGCATATTCCAACCTCCCCCTACTGTTTACAAGAATCCTCGTAACTCAGCTATAGCATTACTTCTTTTCTCAGGACCAATCTAGCAAACAAGGATCAAATCTTTTCGGTGTTGCTACACATCCAGCGGAGATTTCTGTACCCATAGGCTTTCTATGCAGCCTTGACTTCAAGCTGGACTAGATCCTGAAGTACTAGATCCTGCTCAAGAGCCTGCCTCATTAACCAAGGCAATAATCACAGCTAGACATTGTGATCCTCATTCCTGACCTGCTTCCAGTATTCACTGCACTGTGCTGGGGCAGATAAAACCACTCTACATTCTCCCATTGCCAGCTAATCCCGGGAAAGGCTTCTGGATGCTACCCTACTCTGGAGCAAGATACTGCACAATGCTAACGCATGCAGTTTGGTATGTCGCAAAGTTCATGGTTTCTTTCTTCCTCTTCTCAGAAGCAGTAGCTCTCAGGGTCATGCTACAAAGCTGCTGAACCAGTGTCGCCAAGCCATAGCCATACCTCTTACATTAAAAACAAAACCAAACCCAAACAAAAACACACACACAAGTTTAATTATATAGAATCACACTCAAGTGGCACCATAATCAACCAAACTGGAAACTAAACCTTAAGGGGGAGGATGCACAGGGGGAAAGGGACATGCTTTTCTTTCCGTCAGGAATCAAAATTGTTACTTGGCCACATAGTATGACAAAGAAAAGAAAAAGAAGTAAGAAGTGGTCACGAGTACTCTTAAACCAGCTGGCCTTCTCTATCATAGAATCATTAAGGTTGGAAAAGACCTCTGAGATCATCTAGTCCAACTGCCAACCCAAAAATATCAGCACATTATGTAAGTTATTGCAAAGTAGTTTATATGCTAAAGGCTTTTGGAAAAGAATTCTAGAACAAAAAGTAAATGATAAATACTAATGGTTGGCTTTTGGACATCTCAAAATTTTATGATCTTTTTTATTTATGTAGGAAGTAGCATATTTAAGATTTACTTGGAGATTCATTTTTCACAGGACCTAATACAGTAACAGCTATTCAACCGTTCTTAGAGTGCTGATGATACTTAAGCATACAAACATTTTTATGGTCTGAACTGCCTGTATCTCTTTAAGGTACTCCATGAAATTAAACCATCTTTGAGTTTCACACCAAAGCAAGATGTTTCTAAGGCAGCAAAATAAAACACATATTTCAGAACTTATTAGTTCAACAAAACTGATCCAGGTACTTAAGACAGTTCATTATAGCACAGGGAAGTCAAGAAGAGCCTTTGCTCAAGCTGTAAAGCCAGACTCACTTATCTAATTTTCTGCTTACCATAAAACAGTAGAGAATTTTAAGAAGCAGCTTATAGCTAGGCTATACAGACAGACACATTAGTATTGAAGAAAAGTAATTTCAAACTTGGCAGTGTGCACAAGTATGTCTGAGGACCACTACTTCCCTGTAATGCTAACAATCTGGACAATACATTCTTCAAAGTTAGCAGTAGACTTAAATGTTTCTTCCTTTTGGAAACAGGGCATGTGTCTAGATGTTCACCTTAGCTGCTTTCCATTAACATTTTCCTCCTAAACCAAAAGATTCCTTTCAATTTGTTGATTGTGGATGTGTTTACTATCATACCTTCAAAATAGCACCTGCCTTAACTTCAGACAAATTTTATAGAGGATGACATTATCTCTGAGACTTCTGCTTATCTGTGAATATTTTGAACACGCTGATTTAGTGGAGGACTTTGGATTCAGAAGTTTGCTGTTCATCATACAAGAGAGGGAGATCTCTTAATCACATTTAAGAAAATATTACCTGCATGTCAGTAGAGCCCTGGAAAGGGCACAGCTTACATCTGCCCAGCGCCTACCTCAGCTTCTCTCCATCCATCAGGACCTAACACAGCAGGAAGTTCAGCCCACCAACCAAGTTAAAACCCCTCCCAAACACCAAGTCTAAGGGAGGGCACCAGAAGCATGGTGTCCATCAGCAGGAGATCCTGCAGCAGGGGCTTTTCTACCAGGTTGAGGGAGGTGTCTGATAAAGAACAACCACGATCAGCTGTCTAGCAAAGGCTTAGCTAGAGAGGCCTCACCAGGCATCAGATTTTCCCTCAGGGTCACCCATACAAGGGTTCACCTGACCCCTCCTTCAGCCTCTCTTGACTTCTTGCAGTCAGCATCTTCACCTCCTCTTTAGAGCTCTTCCAGGAGCAAATAGTTCTCTCTCCTTTGTGAGAGACCTTCTTTGAGGAAAAAAGCCCCACGCTTGAGTCTCCTGGCTCTTCTCTCAACAGCTTCCTTCCTGACCTATGCAAGCCTCATAGACCCCTATCAAACTTTTTAATAACCACCTTCTTTGCTACCCTATAGGTCTTCAGCCTATTCATGTGGCAAACGTGCAGAGTCTGATCCGAGCCTGCTGCACACAAGAGGTTGCCAGCCTGGAATTTGCTCTTCTGCTTGGAAATTTTGGGTCCAAGTTATAGTCAAAAGACAAAACAGCTGTTGATGTAGCCAGTTGTTTATAAATATAGCAGTAAATCTCAGAGGCACACATCACCATAAAAAACATTGGCTAATACTGGGCAGCCTGGCTGCTAGAATGTATCTATGTCCCAGCATTTTAGAAGACAGGTAGTATTTCAGCAACAGGTAGCATTTGCCAAACTCTACTCTCCTTCAAATGTCTGTCAGGAGCAACACAGCTGCATCCAATCCTGCCTTGGGCAGAAGAATAGATTAGCCATGCTCTTGAGTCCCAAACTGCCCCAGAAACCTGTTTCGGTTGTGCACTGAATTGGCCAAGATGTAAGGAGGGTTTCAGACACATGGACAGGAACCTCACCAGGACAGATCTCCTTCCCAGCTCTTGGCTTTCACTGCATTTTTGCATAACATTTCCACTCCCTGCTGAGGATAGAGGTAGTCCTGGGTGATCAGAAATTCTGCCCTAGTGGGGAAGCTCCAGAAAATCCAGTAGAATCATACCAGAATTAAATAATTGCAGAATTTATCCCACCACAGGTTTCCATGTGCCTTTCTGGTTACCATAACCAAACTCTCACTCTGGTGTTTCTAGAGCTAGAGATCACCACATGGACTGTACAAAAAAAAAAAAAAAATTAAAACAAAACAAACCCAGAAAGACCCAAACAACTGGCTGTAATTTCTGCTCGGGAAACCCTCTATATTAAGTTGAAGTGGTTCGTCATTTTTTCTGTTAAGTCATAAAGAAATAAGTCATAATTAAAATGATATGTACTCCCCAGATGAAAGGACAAGACATGAGGGGGTAAACAAGGTCATCTCAGCTCACAAGGACCAGTGCCTCAGAAATGCCTGCTCACCAGTGAACCAAAACCATTCACTACTCAGGCAGATGCATGTCAAGATTTGCTAAGAGATAATAAGAACAGGCTGGAAGTTAGTTCATACTAAACATCTGTGTATACACAGCAAAGATTTCATTCATCCTGGGGGAAAAAAACGTAGGCCTGGTTCTCATTCCAAAGGAATTAGCCAACCTGCTCTCGCATGAGTCTGTTCACGCCGCCAGGGCACAACCTGGGTACAAAATGGCATGGATCTGCTCTACCCACTCAGACTTTCCCAAAACATCTCCTCTGCATCTTGACAGGCTCATTTCCCAGGAATATCCAGTAGGTATCTGCTTACCCTGCCACTGGGGCAGAAAAACAGCAATATAAAATGTCAGATAGAGCTTCTCGGGGCTCGTCAACTTGGGAAGGGTTTTGCTGTTTCTCTTGGGCATAAATGCTCTGTACCTTGCAGAGGCTAGTTTTAATGGTGCAAGCATCAGCAGGGAGAAGGGGAGACAAGACATTTACCATTGTTATTGCCTCAAGAAAGTTTCCAAACAGCTGATGCTTTTACAGCTTGGTTGTGAGGAAAACATCAGGTTTCTTACCTTGGCAGAAGTCAAAAAGGAAAACAGTATCAAAAGGGAACCCACACAGAAAGATTAGGAGACACATGT
This sequence comes from Scopus umbretta, assembly GCA_013400535.1. NCBI lineage: Eukaryota > Metazoa > Chordata > Aves > Pelecaniformes > Scopidae > Scopus > Scopus umbretta. The sequence continues at coordinate 16,050 of VZTL01000864.1, forward strand.
GTGTCTGGTTAAGGGTGCAATCTTTGCAGGAGTTGATTGGCTCAGCAAAACTATCAGTATTGCCTGGTGGCAGTTTAGTCTCCATTTGGTTCTCCCTGGATAAGTTTCCGTAACATCGAACAACAGCTGACACTAAGTGGCACCTTCACGGGTGAGAAAAAAGAAGTGAGTAGAGATGTGAAGAGGCAGGGCAGGCTCCAGCTGGGGGGAAGCCAGTCCTGTTTCATCCCTGCCAAGGAGCTGGTCCACTGGATTTAGTTGGACTCTGCATTTTAGACAATAGATGATAAAAAAAAAAATGCAGAGACTGTTTTCCAGTACTACCTGTACTGAGATTTTTATGTAAGCTTAACTTTTAGAGCATCAGAAACACCACTGATTCATCCACAAGGGATAAATTTCCTTTGTGAAGCATAAGGCAGGCAGCTAATTAGAAAGCCAAGAAATTAGATCTACTATAAAAATATTATTTTTAATATTACCAAAACAACAGAAAGCTACATAACCAAGGCAAGATACCTGATTTGAACATAGCCTTTGGGTTTGTTTGGTTGGTGGGTTGTTTTTTGTTTGGTTGGTTTGTTTTTTGTTTTGTTGTTGTTGTTGTTTTGTTTGTTTGTTAGGTTTTTTTAAGATGTTATTAATATTACATGACCGCTAAAAAGAGATTTGAAAATAAGGATTTAAAGTAGACCACTCATTCTCTACTATGGCCAGTCAAGACAAGGTAGAGCTACAATGCAGAAAATGAGAGAAGAGGATGTACTTTAAGAAGAAATTAGCCTAATGTTCAGGAATAAAAAGTAGAAGCTGGGGCTCCACTAAACACCAGCCTCTTGCCTCAAACATGGTCTCTGTGTTTTGTCAATAAAGATCTCTCTCTCAGCTCTCAGACTACATCCTGTATGACTTATGGCTAAGAAATCCCTGAAGGGTTTAGGTATTTAACATCGCAACATGAGAAGACACCTTAGAAGCAAAAAAATCAAAGCAAAGTCACCTAGGCTTTAACCAAAGAATTAATCAGAATGGGCCAGATTTCCTCTGGAAGCAGAGCTATGCTTAGTGTAGGAACAAATGGACATCACCTCCAGGTACATGGAAAAACTCAATCTAAGCCTAGCAAGAGCAGAAGCAGTCCAGGGAGTGCTCTGATTTATGCCATTGGCCTAAATTCCCACAAGGCCACCACGGGCAGAGGATCAATCATGCCCACACCACTTCCTGACTTACAGCAAGAAAACAGAAGTGAGAAATGGATCCAGGAGTTTGCCAGAAGAAGTTTCCAGGCTAGCAGGAGATTTACCACCAGTCACTTGTAACTGGAAACTAGCCCCATGGTCTCCATGAGGAGAGAAACAGCCTTTATGTTGGATATAGGTAACATCATATTGGCAAGTGCTCCTAGAAGAGATGCAATGATAGAGATTTTGCTGGTAGAACTCACCTTGATTCTGCTGGTGAAATAAACCAAACTGACAGAAAGATACCATTCCAGGGGCTTCCACTGATATTAAACAGTCACAAAAAAGGGGGGGTGGGGTGGGGGAATTGCCTCTCTGCATAGTGTTATTGCCCTGGCAACAACTCTACAAGTTTGTGGAACAGCTTTAAATAGCATGTGTGGGAAAAACCTTGGTGGATAATCCAAGTTTGCCCCTGTGGAGAGAGGCAGCATTTCACCTTTGTAACACCTGAACTGCCTTACAAGCTCTGTTTGGGCTCCATGAGCAGGGCTTGAGAGGATGCAAAGGCATCACCCTTGCGCTCTGTGTGAGGATGCAGACCACCTGCCAGGGGTAGCACTGATATGACAAAACCAGTTCCTGCTTTCACAGCAGCTGCAGTTTTCACATTCATAGACACAGATTTGTAGTCAAGATACAGACAGCATCATTATCTGCTTTGCTTTGCTTTCCTGAAGAAGAACATGTTTAAACAGTATCAGGATGAGAGCCTATCATGCCATGGTTTGTCTGAAACTGTCATTGTCTCAAAAGCACATGTCACATTGGCAAGATAGAAATAAATTTAGCTGCACTTTACACAGTCAACAGAACAGGGCACCATCTAAGAAGGTTAACAAAAATCAGATGAGATAGAAAACTGGTCCAGGATGGAGTGGCAGAAGTGTCATAATAGCAGCCCACAAAGCTTTGTGAACAGTAAGTTTGCCTTGTGTTCCTGTTCCCACAGGACAATGTGGAACAGCTTATATGCAAGGCAAGGGGCATCTCCATGTATCGCAGCTATTAGCTTGAGGTCTTGAACTCCACAAGGTGTGTCAGACTAACTTTGACTATAAATATAGTCACTGATAATTAGAGAACATGAGCAGGTACCACCTGTTTCTTTCAAACCCCACAGCAGGTTGGATCTCAGATCAGTTTCCATCAGTCAAGCCGGTGTCAGATGACATACTAGTTTTACACCATCTATAGCGGAGATCCCCATCTGCCTTGCCAGCTCAAAGAGCCCAATGACAAACTCTGAAAGCTGGAAGCTATTTTAACCAAAGCACACAAGAGCAGGACGTAGTAAAACTTTGTCAAAGCATCCAGTGGAGCAGAGCTTTCTCTCCTGCCTGTGGATGCTAGCAAGCAAATAATAATGCCCACATTTCAGTTAATAATTACCAGGTGCCCCAGGCCACCAAAACACACTAGCCAGGAGAAAGATACAGGGTATTTCCACAGTGTCAGGCAGCTGCTCCATCTACTGGATTAAGCCTACAGATAAAGCATCTTAGCACTACCCATGCATCATGAACACAGTCCTTGGTGTCAGTCAGTCAGTGAATCATAATTACAAATAAGTTTAGTAAGCCTCGGGGAGGTCGTGAGTACTATGGAGGTCCTAGTGTTGTGGGTGATTCGAATCATTGGAATAGGGAACAAGGAGAAAAAATGGTGAAGCCACGGGCAGGCTGGCTGGTTTCCAGTTATTCTTTGTTCAGTCAGGCACTCGAAAGTTAATTTGTGAAGTAATGTGACCAAAGTCAAACCGTAAATGAAGTTCCTTAAAATATATAAACAAATTAGCATTGATGCTGCTGTTTCTAGGTTTCTAGGGTACACAGAATGTCAAGTGACTGATGATGCATACAGAAAGCCTTGCAACAAAGGAGATCAGTATTTGCTGAAACAGAGCACATCATAGAGTTTTGCTTTTGACAGAGCTGAATGCCAGTATGTTCAGTCTTCCACACTGATAGACACAGTCAGCTAGGAGAAGAAAAAAAAAAATTCTGTATCACTGCACCTTGTGCGGTCATTTTTATCAGGGTGAAATAGAAGGATTTTTTTTTTTTTTTTAATACACTCACTTTGCACAGCTTTAAGTGGCTGCACTGAGATGTAAAATAAAAAGCTTTAGCCTTAACTGCCATTGATAAAAAAAAAAGTTTCAGGAAAAGACAGGGATTCCTTTCTTCAAAGTGATCATCATTCTTGGGTACTGGGTGGGATAATTCAGATGACATATACTGGGGAGGTTTGATTTAATTTGTTTTCTTTTCCTCCGAGGGCAGATAGCATTTCTTCCTATAAAACCTCAAAAACCCAAGGTGTGATAGACAGGAAAGTTGAGACAAGACAGACCAGTAATGAAAATGATGTCAGGGTTAAGTGTTTCTGGTACAGTCATAACTTCATCAGTTGAGGCAAAGTCCTCTATAGAAAAGGATATATATAGCACAGCTATTAGTGTGTATGAAGGTTGTTAGTCAATATCACACTTATGAAAAGATTTCTTGTTGAGGAGGATCTTGTTTTGGGAACCAAAGACTAAGATTCATATTTTGTTCCCAGCTGGAATGAAGAAACTTTGTGTGACATTGGGTTAGCTGTCATTTCCCCATTTGTGTGACAGTTATTATATTTTTTAATTAGAATGCCTGTATCACAGCAAGATCACTTGCATCCTGAGATGGAAGGTTCAGCATAAACATAAAATATCATTATTCTTAAAATGTAATGATTTACAGCACCTGAAAACAAAATTATTATCTTTATCTACTAGGATATATTTCATACCATGAGAGATGTCATTTGGATGAATTCTCAGAATAGGAAAGAAAGAATTGTGGCCTTCCTAAAACTTGCCACAATGGGAATTACCTTTTGTACCCTGGATATCGGTGCAGCTGTTTCTTCTCATCTGCTGCTTTCTCAGTTTGATGGGGTCTGCTGAGGACAACCAGCTCCTGTCCTCTTTTATGCTCTTTGGGTTAGAAGCTGGGACAAAGGACTAAGGGCAGGGGCAGGACTTTCCCCCCAGATTTCTGCTTTGATGATCTGAAAACACAGCTACTCACAAGACACAAGGGGCCTGTGCTGGCTGCCTGTATTTACATCCTCATTCCTAACCCCTGAATCATGGTGGGAGCAAAGAGATTAGCCAAGAGGACTGCACGAGATGACTCATGCAGCACACATCTGCAGGGGTGTGTAGCCACGCACATACCCTTGTCCTTCTGCCCGAGTTGTCCCTCTTATTTTTAGTATTTCTTTATTGTGTCTGGTCCAAGCAGGCTGCGAATGCTAGCATTCCACGTGCGGTTGTGGGTCTCTGGGGTACCTCGTGACACATGGTAACAGACAACTGTAAGACTCTCACAGTAGCACAGCCCTTTCCCTGCAATGAAAAACTCTACCAAACTTGACTAGCAAAGTACAGCTTGGAGCACTATGCAGCCACCAAACGAAGGCAAGCCAAAATACCCAGTATCATGTTAAGTGTCCTAGCAGATTTTACTCCTACTGCCTCACAATGATCGGCAGAGATGTCTATCAGAAGACTTTTGAGAGACAGCTATATCAAAACACAGAGGTGACACATGCACAGAGCCTTTTGTGATATAAATAGGATGTCATTACAATTCTTTGTTACGTGCAATGATAAATACCACTTAAGATGACTAACTTTGCAGTATCACCAGTGGTATAAGAAAAACATCCAGGGCATTTCCACTTACAACACAAGATGCTGCCAGTGTTCTGCAGCCAGAGATTGCCTTGTATTTCTTGTGGCTTTCATAAGTAAAGTAAGAAAACGATAAAGGACTATCCTTTGAGGCTTACAAGCTCCTAATGAGCTTTGTTCTGTGGTAAGAGTTAGTGGAGCCTGATGCCTTTCTTGAACAAACAGTCTTTGTCTGTGCAATGTGTACACAGCTCAGTGAATTTACTGAGGGTGAACTTGGAGTACATCATACTGATTCCCACCCTCTATACTAACTCCTCAGAAACTCATGCCTGCCCTGTCACCTGTTAATTTACGAAGAAGGTCCAGACCAACAGAGTGTGATTATGGGTTTGATATCTTTTACTTACTGTAGTGAAATTAATACTGCTCATGGAGATTGTTTAACTAAAAAAAAACCCCAAAACCCCCCCAACAAAAAAAGCCACACAACCACAAAACCAGAAAAACTCAAAACAAAAAAAAAACCACACCACCAGAAGAACAAAGGCCAAAAGCCCCCAAACCCTCGCAACACAGGCAGAAACTGCCCAGATTCTCGCTTACTCCTTCCCTGACCCAAGAGAAATTAATCTTCATACACAATCCATCACCAACCTCTTTGCTAAAAGGGCTCTCAAAGGTGCCAGTTAGTGCTGATCAGTGCATGATATAGATGTCTCATGATCTAAAAGAGCTCACAGCATTTTGTACTAGCTGAGGCAATGGCAAGCTCAGCTTTGGGTGTACAGGCTGTGCTGCAGAGCACAAGCCTGAGGTGCAGGAGTCAGGCCCATGGAGCCACATTTTGGTTCCTTCCATGTTGTTCTGAGTGCGGGCAGATTGAGCCTGCCCTAGGAGTTTGCATCTGGTGGGGGAGATTGGGTTGCTCTTTGCAAATAGATGATTTTGTGCCCATTAAACCACACCTTGTTTACAACTGCACAAGTTAGTGAGCAGCTGTTCCCATTATCATCAATATTCAAGATGATGTTTTAAACCCCGTGCATCTGGATGCCTAAGGGAACGCTATCTGAGCTATAGTCTCCAAAGACACTACAAATTGCGTGACTTGTGCTCTCACCGCCACCATTTTAAAACATTTGCTTACCTTTTCTGCCCATACACAGCAGGATCATCAAGGATATTTTTCTCCTCTTTACCATTAAGTCGAAGCTTTCTTTGAAATACTATCATCTTTCAGAGAAAACAATACCATTATGTGTGTGGCACAACCTACACAATCTCAGCCAGGGATAGCAGAGTAGTATAATGCATATCCTGGCTGCTATTTCTTAGGCTAGGATTTAAAAATCATTAATACTGAATCTTTGCCAAGTGCAAGTCTGATCCAGATTAGACATGCTCACACAAGCATGTTTCTGTCAGAAGGAGCTGGTGTACACTATATAGAATTTATACACTTTACAGGATAGCTAAATCCAAAAGCATCTGTCCGGGTGGTACAGATAAGCAGTAACTGATCTACCAGAGCCTGCTGAACAGTAGACAATACATTGATCTGTTTTTAAGAAACCTGAAGCAACAGAATGTAACTATACTGTACCAGCAGTTTGTGTCACATGGTTGTAAGAATTTTTGATCTGGTTTTAGGAAGATCTTTGTAGCTTCCCAATAATAGCAAAAAACCCTGATGCTCTGCTGATGCACATAGCTCTCCTTGCAAAGCAGATCCAGGTGTTAAGCTCCAGACCAGCCCCAGGCACTGCTGTGCAACCCTTCACCTGATTCACTGTGAAGCCTCCCAGCCCCAAGGACTGGTTCATGCAAAATAGTCCTCACCAGTTTAACTAATCAGTTAAACTGAGTTATTAAACTGATTCAGTTAATCCTTCAGAAACTCCTTTAGGGACACAGCTGAATTCATTTATAACAGTTATGGCTGAGAGCAATTTGCCTTTCAGTTCGTAAGTTAATTGTGATATCAATTTAAAACTTAGCTTGGTAGTTTATTAACTTGAAACTAAGACATAATTGTTATGAGCCAAAATACTGCGCTTCTGGTTGTGTTTCCAAGTGCTGTTTTCCACAGCTGATTACAGTTAAGTTAGTTCAGCTATTTGTACCAATCAGCCCAAAATCCCCTGTCCCAATTACATAGTCTTTGGTTTCAAACATTGAGCAACACACAAGTGAATGATCCATCTGGTAAACAAAAGGGCAACACAGGCAGTACTCAAGCCTTTTTCTAAAAAAAGAGCTCAACACACAGAAAATGTGCTGAGGATTCATAGTGAAAGGGCAGCAATGAAGAATTTGACCCACAGATTTTCCTTTCAGTCCACCAGCCCACAGCTCCTCAAAGACCCCCAGCTTCAAGTACTTTAAGAGCATTTACCAAGCGCTGGGCTTCACATACACATTTGTTTGCTGTGCTTGTCCCAGTCACTAACTATGGCCTTGTCTGTGTGGTGTAACTACATCCTAGAAACAAAACTATTAGCTACTCTTTATGATACACAAGGGAACAGGCTTGTGTTTCCAAAAGCTTGGAGCTGGCATTGCTGGAAACCTGTTGAAACAAAGGAAGCGGTTCAGCTAAAAGCAGGTGCTCCTGGCATGGCGATCATCCCAAACTAGTTTTACTCCTGACCAGCACCTTCAGATTCATAGGTATAAAACCTAATTAAATAAATGAATATAATTAAGTTAATAAAATTAAATAACATTAATGAAACAAGATGTGTTCTCCTTTCTAGGATGAGAGAGGAGCAGCGGGGAAGACAGTCCCTAGGCTCTCACCTGATGGTGCTGCCAGTGCAAAAAAATAAGCAGCGTCGAACTGCTTTGCTTACTTAGCTTGGCAGGAAGCAGCCTGGGACTCACTGGCAAACCAGTTAGGGGAGCAGGGTGCTCCCAGGTCAGGCAGAGGCTGCTGGGGAGCACGGGACAGGGAAGCTTGCGCTGCCAGGGTGCAGAGCAGCACTCACCCCCGGCACACCTCAGGCCCCCGCTGCCACACAGCTGCTCACCCGGGCAGGGGCAGGGAGCCAAACAGTTTTTGGAGCCGCTTTCTTTCATAGCTCTGCTCTTCACTAGCAGAGGGATAAAGGGAGGATGAGGGGATTAAAGCAGGCTGGGCATGAGTGTCGCAGGGCATCATGCTGCACCATGCAGGAGACAGTCTGTGGTCTCAGGAGGGGCTGATGCCCACAAGAAAACAAAATAGCTTCAGAAGAGGTGAATGGCTCCAGCCACACCTTTTCCATCACCCTTAAATTGCACCTGCCCCAGGCCAGCACTGTCTTGTAGGGTAAAAGATGCTCTCTTCCTGCCTTCCTCTGCCACCTGCTCTGCTTCTCCCTATGGAGGTTTTTAGGAATTTTTCTCAACCTCATAGGGGCTGATCCAGATTTGACAGCTTCCTAGAGGGAGTCTGCATGCTACCCGTCCAGCATGCTGCCCCTCCAGCACACGCAGCACTTATGTCTAGTGTTGCTGTTATATTTCAGCTCGGTGTTTGGGTGGTAGGTTCTTTCTCAATTTCAGCACTAGTGGAGAGATCTTTTCCATTTCAGGAGCACAAGTTTTTAAATTCCTATACTATTTCGGGAGGGCACCAGGTGTCACAGCTATACTCCAAGCCACATTCAATTTTTCATTTTGTTTCAGTTTGACTTCTTTTCAGACTTGAAGTTAGCTTGAGTTTTACCTGGTTTGACTTTTTTCGGGGATTCCGTTTGGACAGTCTATGCTGTCCAGGCAGAGAATTCTGCTTCATTGCTGATGCTTGCCTTCCAGTGTATTAATGCTGCTTGACATGGCAATGCACGAGTGCAGCTGAAGTGAACCTAACTACTTTGTTTTTGTTATTTCTTAGCTTTTAGCATGCCACTTAGAGGCAATAACTGGTCTATAAATTTTAAATGTAAAGAGATCCCTGTCATCTGCCTATGTATGCAATGCCAGCCTGTGTTGCTGGAAAACCTGTGCTACTTCTTCCTGATCTATGGTAGTACCACAGGACAGCAAAGAAGGAACTGCTGAAGCTAAACCTGCTCCTTGCTCAGGTCACCTGCTCCTGCATGGCACTCAGCATCTTTACAGTCTTGTTCACCATAAGGCTGAAGGCCAAATGGATGGTCCCATCCCCATCTGTACTGGCCATCAAATGCCTTCCAGAATCAATTCAGGCAGAAACAAGGGAGCCCATCATTCTTCACATTCATCTGACACATCTTCAGCAGGAAAATGTAAGATGTCTCAGGGCTGAAGCCAGCCTCACTTAAGCTTTGCAACCATTTATTCTTTCATCTGTGACTCTTGTCAATGCTTATTAACATTCAAACAATCCTCAAGAATGAGCCTCCACGCTCTCTCACCCTCTAATTATATCTGCGGTGTTCCCTCTCACATCTGAACCCTCCCATATTCTTGAGCAAATATGCTGACACCCAGGCCAGCCTTATATAGCACTGTAGAAAAACTGCACCCATGCTGAGGGCAGCCTGCTTTGCTTCTGCAGCCAAAATCTGCTGGGCAGGGAAGAGCCCAGGTGTCACATTCCTTTTCACAGCTCTCTAATGTTAGGACTAGGCTGAGAATGGCTCTTATGTATTCTCCTGGCACAAAACTATTACACCAGTGGCAGATGAACCACAACCTTGCTGTTCCTATCACACCTTCTATCCACCCTGAAGACAATTCCTGAGAAAGCTGCCTTTTCTAGCCTTTGCTAGCAAAGACAGCCTTTGCTAGCCTGCACAGCTGTGCTAGCTCTTCTGGGACAGGGAGCTTCCTAGCCTCTTTCTATCCACTGCACCCACATGAACAACATACCCGGAATGAACTGGATGGATAAGAACAGAAGAGAGAATGAGCAATCCTGCGATGAGGCACTTGCGGGTAAGTACACAGTAAAAAGTGAGCAGCTCTGTGGCAAACTTCATGGTGTGACTCACTTTGAGGCAGTACAAAGAGAGAGAAAGGGCTATTTTTCCTCCATAGAAACAAGAAGAAATCTTGGTTTTGTGGAAGAACTGCTTGAAACGACAGGGTGCTCAAGTCCCTAGAAGAAAGCTGGGCGAGCGAGACTGATTTTCCATTGGAGACGTAGACAGCAGTTCCTCCTGAAGCGCCAGTAACAGCACTGGGTCAGCTTTGAGCAATTCTTGCCACTATTTTGCAGCCTAATCCATAAGACTGCCATGATTCACAGAGGCTTTGCTTTACCTCTTGAACAGAAAAGCAAGAGCCAACCATTGAACGGTTCAGTATCCTGCAGGGCTGCTTGGTATCCCTGTTTGTCAGGTAAAAACAGCACAAAGCACCAAGAAAGAAACAGACATCAGAAAACTACTTCCCAAGGCACCAAAATAGAGATGGAGAGTGGTAGATACCACTAGAAAGGTAGAAAGGTTATTTCACAGAGGGCAGCAGGAGCAGAGGGTGCAGATAATGCTGAGCCAGCAAGGGCACAGGACATAAGCACAGGGCCTCCCCTTGCAGCACAGTGGTTTAAATTGTGCTTTTACAGTATTGCCCACCACAGCACCCTGTTAGCAGCTCAACAGGATTGCCAAAACGCCATTTCAAGCCCAGTGACTCTTTATTCAATTGTTGGTTTTTGCCAGGGCCTGACATAGCTGAGGGAAGGTGGTGTTTGTAGGCAATACAATCTGCTCTCCACATCTGTACAACAGAAGGTGTTTGTTTAGGTATCTGTCTCCTTCACCAACATAGTTAGGAGACATGGTATCTCACGTCCTGGTTTTCATGCAGACTGCAACCGGTAAGACATCAAATGAAAAACAGGTGGAGTTCTGCTGAGGTGGTTTTGGTTTATAAGCCTTGAAAAATGTAAATGACTGGCAATCCAAAACCAGCAGGTTTGATGGGTTTTTCAGTTCAAGAGACCTTGGTTTATTGTCTGTATTAAGTTAAGGGATTCAAAGAACGTAAACAAAAGGCAAACTGCCATCTCAAGTGGTTACAGCTTCATGAGCTTGCAGTAGGCTTGGTTCTGGATCTGTTTTCTTCTAGTGAAGAAGTTGCTGCCTTTAACCCAGAGGAAAACATTATTCCTCACCTAAAGAAAGCCTCAGATGCCACCCAGTGGAATTAGAAATCGCTGCACTATACCAGTGGCTCCTACCACTGCCTCATCACTCCTCCTGGCTACAAGAGCTTAGTGACCAACAACACGACTTTGTCTGCAGTATTCCCTGCCTATAAATCATTTAGTACTTCGGAGAAGTATAATAATTTCCATTTGTCTCAAAGGAAACTGAGGCACAAAGGCCAAGTGATCTGCCCGGTCACATCGCAGGCCAGAAACAGTTAAGAATAGACCATGCCTCTCCATGATGGATGCCCTAAACACTGCTAAGCCAAAGAAGGTCCTACGGTTTCACAGTTTGGAGCAGGGGGAAGACAGAAACAGAGCAGGAGCCAGAGCAGGATTAAGCCTGTCACTTTTAACCTGGACAACTGGTTGACCAGTTTCCTTCTTTTCGTGGTCTTCTGTATTTTCTTACAAGTAAAATGAGCAAGCAGTCTTGTTTAAGGGATGCCTGTAGGGATTTTGCAAGCTGTCACCAGTTATTTTTCACTCTAGAAGAGCATGCTCCGGTTACTGCAAGAAAGACCTTGACATATGGTAGGACCTGGAGGGGAAAAGATGCAGAGCTGCCTGCACAGCTGGCAGTGCAGCGCCCTGCAATAAGTGGGCAGCCAGAAAGTCACAGAGGTATTACGAGCGAAGAGGAAATGCTACACAGAGGCAGGCATAGCCCTAACCAAAATGCAGACAGAAATTGTCCTTGCATTAGTCTATGACCACCTTACATGTCATGGGAATGTTACCTACCCATCAGGTCTTACAAAGGCCCTGATGTCCAACACTCCTTCCTGTGTCCATGCATAATTAACATAAGCTTTAAGCCTCTATGACCCTTTTCAGTGAAAGAAAGTTAGAATAGCTGGAATATTTCTTCACCATCCTACGCAAGCACGTAGCTCTGAGCTGCAGCTCTGTCATAACAGGAACAAGCACTGGTAAATGCCGTGCTCTGGGATGGGTGCAAAGACCCTAGAAATTGGCAGTGGTAGCAAGAGGAGGTATTTATTTCTAAAAACAGTGTGTCTGCAAGCATGCATTTGTCCATATATATGTATGTATTTATTTATTTATTTTGCTTGGAAGATGAAGAACAATGTCGTATTTACAAGAGATCCAGATTCTGAAAAAGAAGGTAAAGCCTAATCTTCTCTGACCTAAATTACAACGGCAGGATATACATATAAATGAGTTATTTTTCAGAAGAGGAACGCTTTGTGCCTTCTGCTGTGTTGCTGAACAGCACCCAGGAAATGATCATCATCAATAGGAAATACAGATCTTTTCTATAAGCCTACATCTTTCTCCTTGAATAGCTGGATATGAAAAGCCCATCTCCAAAGCTTCCTCTAGAGATCCAGGTAGCTCAGAAGACAAAGCAGTGACTGTTGGATTTTAGGGATTCAGGGCAGACTGCCCAGCAGCCAGCAACTTGGACTATTCCTGGTCAAATGGGAACCTCACCTTCCAACCCACTTTCCAATTTGCTGTACCTTTACTCCCTTTTAAAGGAAAGGTGCAGCAGACACTGAGCAGGAGGTTAACACCCACATTCTGCTGTTTGCCAAGGTCATTGAAGGCCTACTGTGGTTTGACAATATTTTCACTTTCCTACTGAAAGTTCACATCACTGGAAACCTACTTCAAACCAAGAGTCCACAGTGACCCAGTGCCACAGAGTAATCCCAGATGACAGTAACATTATCTCTATTTGATGGCATCATCAACCAATGATAAAAATATCCCTTACTAGATTTACCAAGTGGAGACTATTTCAGAGAAGGGTTCTCACGCTTTGTATTTGAAAGATAAAAAATGACCTACTTAACTTTTCTTCATACCTGTGGAAGAAAAGGCACTTTCTATTGCTGTGTGAGGGGACCTTAAAACAGTTTCCATCAAAAAACCATAAACCCCTGAATGGCGTTTACAGCAGTAACAAGCCTCTCCTTGTATTATCTACTCAACCTCATGCACTGCTGCATCAGAACCACAACTGGTGCAAACCACAGGTCGACAGGCTTCACTGGTTGGGGCCAAATGATGTTGATTAGAAAGAAGAAAAGAATGAGCTGTGGTTTGAAACCCAGGCAGCCTCACGCAGCCAGATCTAAGCACAGACAAGTCCACTAAAGAGCAATTCCATGAAAGCCCCAAGATTCGGGGCTGGGGCGGGGGGGGAATGACTGGGGAAAAGAGAAATCTATGTAAACAGAAACCTTATTTACCAGATAACTTTGTTATGTAATCTGTTGCTCTGGATGCACAGTAAATTAGATCCAGAGAATATACTCTGCCAGGCAATCACATGATGGACACTGTGTCCAGGCACACAGGCTACTAAATTGCCACCAAACCTTCAGTCTGAAGCCATATAAGACACAGCTGATGGGCTTATTCCCTCCCTAAACAGCTCTTGACAGGTAAGATACCATCATGCTCTGACTAGACAATTGCAGCAGACTATGTGCCATCTGCTTCTCCCTTGGGAATGTGCATCTTCGGGTATCCAGTTGCATTTCCATCTGTGATTTCTGCCTGAGCCCATGGAATGACTTTTATACACATCAGTGTCCAAAGTGCACTGATATGCTCACGTGTGTATTTTAAGCTTTGCACATTAAAATTGATATTGTCCTGACATGTTTGGCTTCCTCATTCTTTGATAAAAAGACAAAGTACGCTTACTGGTCTTAAAAGCTGAAGCGTCAGAACCGTGTCCTTAGTTATTACAAGGAGGCACTTTACAACTGTCCCACAAAGTAAACCATATTTACTTGCTCAGCAAGATACTACCACAGTGAATGCACATGCACAGACTGACTGTGAGTGCATGTTAAAAAAGGATGCAGAGAACTACGATATTAATCAGCCTTCTCCAGCAAAGTGGGGCCTCTTTAGACTAGTTCATTTCCCTGCATGAGAACATGTTTCACTTGGTCCAAGAAATCCATGCAATCAAGCCTCTTCAAGGTGAAGGGATACCTCCCATTTAGCTTGGTGGTATTAGAAAGAGTTGCTATAGCAGCTGCTGTACAATTGCTTATTCACAAACCAGAACTGAGGGATCAAGAGACCTGAAGCTAACTCCCTCTCTGCCCCCAGGCTGCTGGCTAGGGCACTGGGCTATGTTAGGGGAACCCACTCTGAGGGCTTTCCTTTTGGACCTTACGGTCTGGTCTGGTCCACGCAGCAAGCAGCACATGCTACATGGGCCTCAGGGACCCTCCCCACCCCTTGATCTATCTTCCCATTCACATCTGGATCCTGACAAGCATTTTACCCCAGTGCTTGTTGAGGGTCCTCCAAACACAGCCATTCCAAAGCAACAAATTTCAAGGTTAGTGATCAAAAGGAGAGTGGGGTTTCCAGAATTATTTCCTGCAATAGATAGTTCAAATAAAGCTACTTGAAGTTTCAGGCAACTGCAATTCCCCAGACTTCTGTTAACCAGAAAGTTCAGCTATGCATCAGTATTGCATCCTTATTTCTGTTCCATATTACACCTATATTTTCATTATTATGTGTTAAGTCAAGCGCATTTTAGGAGCTTTTCCTCTGCAAATATACTTTTAAAAAAATATCAGTCACCTTTTCATCATACCCAGACTCTAAACATATAATCTTTTGTTTACAAGCCATAAGAGTTTGATAGAAGCTTTTTATTTTCAACACTTTTTTTTTTTTTCCTCATGACATAGAAACATGCCAGGAAAGGCAAAAGACTGCTCAAGTACATTAGTATATGTTTCAGCTCTGTCTCTAACACTAGCTATACACATTGATCTTTGAATGAGAGTTACAGGTAATACTGGTAAATACGTTTATGAAATCTCTTTTAAGGCAACAAATCAATTTAACATAATACACACAGAGTAAGTACATTTTAGTTTCAAACAAGAAGATACTGTAGGTATTTAATTTTCTCCATCAAAAATTACCCCACTGAGAATACCCACTCTTCCCTACTGATTAGACAGGGATTAAAGGTGTCTAACTTTGGTCCTCTCCACTGTCTTCTTGTTAGACATCCAAAATAGGCAGCTTAATACATCCAGTAAGAATCCAGCTTCCTCATAGTCAGAGAAGGTACTTATGGATTGGAAAGTGCATTTCCACTTTGCCTATGTCCAAAAGACCCAAGTGGGTTGCTTCACAGGCTGCAACAACAGCAGGACTCCTCATGGAGGCTGGCTGCTGGACATAATCTCTGTAGCTGTGGACATGATCTATAAGGAATTTAATTCTGAGTGGGGCTTTGTTCAAAAACAATGTCTGGACAAAAGTCTATGACAATTTACCTAGCCTTCCTTCTATGTTAACCTGTCAGTCAGTAGAGAACAAGAGTGGTTAAAGTGGAAGAGACAGCTGTGAAAGAATTTAGAAAACTCTGAAGTGGGTACCAGGAAATAACAGTTTCAGTGTTTATTCGTAATATTCTGTTTAGCACAAAAGAGTCATTCTGAAGAGATAGAAATATGTCAGAGTTATTCTTTGGAACCTTTTATTCCAAGTGATGCATCAGTATTTTGCAGTTATTATAATGTCCTGGCCATGAGGAAGGATTGCCTTGTATTAGCTTCAGCACAACATGATTGTTCTTGCCTCAAAGATATTTAATAAGTCATTAAATTATTGAACAGACAGGCTACAAAAATAACCCTAAAAAACAAAGCACCCAAACACCAGGAGAGGGAATGATTTTGTTTTGCTTTGAAAATCAGTGTAATAAATCAGAAATATCCACCTTCAACATTAGCAGCAAATGACAACTCTTTCACTTGCATGAAGTAAAGTTTCTGGCAAGATTAAGAAAGAAAACTGATTCCAAAGAAGGGCTGTTCTGGCTTGGTCCAATGACACCAGGAGGGTGGCTTATTTCTGGAGTCTCGTGGGATTTCAGGGGAAAGAAGATGGGATCCTTTCTTGTAGCACTCCTATGTCTTCTCTATGAAGCGCTTGTCCACTGAATGCAAACCGGAATACAAGATCATCATCCCTGTGTCTGCCTTCCCCATTCTCAGGCCAATTGTAGCTTTGGGGACAAGCAAACAACATAGTCACAGATTCCAGTAGACAGAGGCTGCTGTTGTCACCGACTTCTCTGCCTGGAGAGGTGGAAGCAGTCTTCCCAGGCCATATCTCCTTTTTGCTCACCTTTGTATCATCTTGTGGCCATCTTGCCTACTGGAGGTTGTAAACCTCTTTTAATCACTCAGTTTGACACTGGTCTTCATTGTTACTCAAATGATTTTTAGCACTGAAGCTCTAGTCCTGATCAGTGTTAAAGCACAGTGTCTGCAAGCATTTCCTCATGGTTATAACCTGCCGCTCAAAGTCAGCTACTGTGTGGGCACGTGAGGCTTTGGAATGCAGCGGTAATCGATGTGCAAGGATGACCTACTGCAAAGCCTCTGACTGACTAACGCTCACAAAAAATACCTCTTTCTGGTAGATTGTGGACAGAATGGTCATCTTTATGAGATTGAAACAGCTGGAATGAAAAGGATGATTTCATTGATTACTTCAAGCAACAGGATAATTGCTTTTCCTCTTACAGCTCTCACTACATTCACAGCTTTTTAAAGCTATCACAAAAACTGATTCCTTTCATACTAACAACATTACTAGTCTAAACTAACAGAGAGCCAGCAGAGAACTATAGAAACAGGTTTGTTGCTTGATGAAAGGTTACAGTTTTTCTTTAACTTCAGTGGTTAAATACCAATCTACTGGGATTTATGACAGGCAAGAAGTAACGGATAAACGGCTAGAGCTACTGCAGTGATTCATGTGAAGTTTCTAAACGAAGTCCAACACACAGTCACAGAGGAGAAGCAGAGAAGCTGCTTTTCTTCCTGTGATACTGAGTGTGATTCACCATTGTCTCTTTTACAGCTGTGTTCCCACCATTGTCCAAGGTACCTGTGCAGTTACGTGATGAAGCAGCAGCAACAGCCAACAAAATTGTTTCTCTGACAGCCAACACACTTACAGAAGTCCAAAACTCCTGTAAATAAGATTGAATCACAGCCCATGCATTTCAGTTTTGCACAGTCTTATAGAAATTCATGCACTGAAATATCACCTATCCTCTTCATTAAGGGCCATAGGAAGGACAGAGAATCTGCTGATAATAGCTGGTTCACGCCTCAAGGTCTTGTAGTTCATTCTCAGAGGCAAGGCATACTACAGAGTTAAGTGTATTGACAGGCCTTTGTAGTTCTGAACTCGGCTAGAAGAGCTTTGTCTGCGTAAATACAGGCTAGCTCCTCCATGAAGTGCCTAAGTGCATACTACTGCTGCTTCAGGTTGGAACACAAAGACTGTCAGTAGAAGCAATACCTTTGAGAAAAATCCATCAAGCTCATGACTTGATATGTCTGATACTTGAAATAACATGTTGGGTGTATTGGTTGAGTCTTGTGCTTCCTTCCACAGGGACAAATGCAAAGTGAGAAGCAGCCAAGAAACACAATGGTTGGGACAGAGTTAGTGAAATTAACTGATTTTAGTTCTGGCCCAGTATTTAGATTCAAATTCTTCCTTTAAAGTGTAAAGCTTTTTCAGCATATGGAAATGCTGGTGAATATTCAAATATATATGTATATATATACACACACACAAAAAAATAAATGTATGCTTATGCACATATATTTAACTCAAATATTTATACTTGGCTCCATGAAAAGTTTCATTCCTTCAATCACACTAGAAAAGGGCAGTCCTAAACACAAGTTTTCCCTAGTAACAGCACTAACGCTGATAAGAATGACATGGTGGACTCTTTCCAGATTGCCATATTGTAATTATTATGGTACAATTGCAAACAAGAACAACATGTAGTCACAATATTGAGTATATCACCTAATGTGTTTTAAGCTATATTCCTTAAACAGCTGAGATAATAATGTATTAGCTAGGAAGTAATTCAATATCATGAGTCCTTTCTTATGACAAGTAAAATAATATGACAGCTATAATAAATAGGAGAAAATAGAGCTCAAGAAGCCAGCCCAGCAGTTAACATCCTGCCTCAGCTCAGACAACAGACACAGAATACAAATACAGCTGCAGCAAGTAGTACGAGTCTCTCTCCACCTAACAGCTACTGCCTTATTTAAGGGCACCAGCATACCGGGGGCAGGTTGGGTCTGAGGGCAGCGGGAGGCTATACAGTGCAGCAGGGACCCCAGGCACACATATAGCTTGTAACATGCTCCTTTTGCACTCGGTGGAAATATCTCCACTGACTCTTTTTAAGAGAGCTACTTGCACCACCCAGTAACACCACCACTCTGCAGGAACCATGCCTTTAAAAAAAAAAACCACAAAAAACCCCAAAACACCCATAAATCTCTTTAGTCCCATTCAGTTTTGGCACCATATAGGTGTGCATCTGAAGTAATTATGAGCTAAGCAGAAAAGCAAAGAACAGAGCTGTCTGAAACCACTGAGATCATCAAAACCAGCTCCCTGCAATCACAGGACATAGATACTAAATTTAAAACATTGCTTCCACTTGCTTTGTGTTTGCCAAGGTCCACAGACCTTCCTCTAAAGTCCTAGACTCTCACCCCAGGTGAAAACAGAGCTTTTCTTTTTAAACAGTAGTTGCAATCTTTCTCTCCCAGCTAGAAGTGTTTGCTGTGCACAAAGCCCATCTAACAACCTTGGGGAAGGTAAAAAGGGTATTTTTGGGGATGCTCCGAAGCCAGACAGTTTTGTTATACACAAAAACTGAAGGGACACAGGAGGATTAAAGTCTCACAGCACCTTACTGATGCAAATGTGGCAGCCCACCACATCTTACTTGGAGGCAGCGGTCCATTTGTGTACTTGAGCATGTACCTCTGCCAGGATAAGGAACTTTAGGGCAGATGAGGGTGTGAAATTGTTGCTAGCACTACAGCAGGAAAGGGGAAGACTCAAGCAAGAGCCCTGGATATTCTCGCATCATGGGCACAGAAACTAAGCTGGGGGACAAGACAGAATGGGGAATACAGCCACTGAATAAATGGCTATTTGCAGCAACGAAACAATGGTAGCACTTATTTCATATTTATTTAGTGAGTTACTGTCCTGAAAAGCGATGTGTCAAATATTGGAAGTCAATTCATAGATCACGTTTGCAATTCCTCATCCTCACAAGTGACCAAAGAGTGACCAATTACAAAAGCAGCTTTACATTTTTCCTACCAGGCAGCCACAGTAGGCTCAAAGCCCTCCAACCTAAGAAACACAGGTTGTAGTTTTGTTATTTAGTAGGTTTTAATAAAAGGCTCTGTCTAGCATGAATGTGGAAGGCATTAATATTTATGCCCAGCTGAAAGAGGGCTGCTTGTCAGCTAGTGCCATTCATCTACTGAACACCTTAATCTCTCCAGTCACTACTGCTCATCTTTCTTTTCTTTAAATTTAACTGCCTTTCTTGCTGTGACCTATTTTCTAGAAAACATATACTCAGCTAATGCTGGTAGATCAAATCAAAACCGTAGCTATGCTTCCTTTGAACAGAGATATCCTTTGCATTTGAAATAAAACACAACAGTTTTTTTTTTTTCCCCTGACATTTATTTCTAACTGGAAACACTAGATCTGATGGGATGCCTAGCTAAATCTGAGAATCAGTTATCCTTATTACCAAAAGTATTTTTGGATTACAGCAATAAAAGCTCATTATTTTCCTGAAAACAGGCTGGGATACCTTTACAAGTAACTCAATCACGGTCTTTTGTCCACAATACCCAATAAAAAGCTGGTGGGAATATCTCTGCTGATCTGATTTTTGATACATTTGTTCCCCGCTCTACCTCTATGGGTTTGCTTCCTGCTTCTGAAGCCTGTTAGACCCTCAAATATATTAATTTAGATGATTAAGCTGAACTCAGTGGTAGAAAATACCTTTCTGATTCTCCCTACAATCATCTTGGCACAAGACATACTCAGCTCTGCTTCAGCACCTGGTTACAGCTCAAAGTCTTTATACCCTTTAATAATGTATTGCAAAAGAGTATTTACCTTCTTTGCCCGGCAGCAGCCTGTGGCCTAAGCAACGTATATTCCTGTCTCAGTACATATCCTGGGATGACCAGGAGTTCAATTTCATCAGGCAATCCCAACAGAGCACTTTGAGGTGAGGACCATATGTTGTGCTCCCCCTCACTGCATGAAAGCTGCTAAACTCTTACATGGGAACTGCAGGAGCTCATCGGGTACCAAACCAGCCTGCACAGGGACAAGGTGCTGCTGGTTGGAGCAGTGATTTGCAGAGGAGGCAGCCTGATCCACATCAGCTGTAGGAACCCAGAAACAGCTTGCACCCAGGTAATGCAAGAGTATGTCCGGTTGCACAGGTCCAGTAGGAGCTATGATCTCTCTTCCCACAGACACCAGCTTCTCCTGAGAAAAACAATCATGCCTCTCAGGTACGACTTAGAGCTTGTCTTCATTTCTCTGGCTCCAGGTTAAGTGGTCTAACTCACACCCTGTGGGGATCCCCTATCTTCCAGAATACATGCATTCTCCCCAGCTTGAACATGACATGGAGGCTGTGCATTGGAAAGGGAGATCCAGGATGGGTTCTGGCAGGCACGTAGGGGCAAATTCCTGTCTGGCAAAGTCAAACCTTTGTATCTGTCACTGATGAGCTGCATCCGTGGCCATATTTTGCAACACCAACAGTACTGATCCTTGATGGCTTTAACAGAGCAAGTTGTCTCATTATTTAACAGCTGCTCCTTGAGCCTTTGTCTGACCTGTGCCTTTAGAAGTCTGGTCTTCCCTAAAGACTGTGCTTTTTATGGGCTTATGCACACAGAACTCTCGATCCCTAAATATTTGGAGTTATTTTAAAAACATCTCTTCCCCATCCCCCCAAAAGGGCACTGTTAATAGCCTGTGAGCTGCACACATTAGAAGACAATGTTATTCAATAGACAAAGAAGTCAGAGCAAACCTAGCTACTACAGAAGGCTCCATTAAAATCTTGTGTCATGGGCCAAAAGTCACATCTAAAGCTCTTTCACATTAATGGGCATCTTTCCACTTTCCACTAAGAGCCGGTGCGTGACCTTGGCTTTCACCCAAGAGCCCCTACACTGGAAACTGCACAGAACTTTTTATCTGCTGCAAGTGGAAAAAGGCTGAATTGACCCTGCAAAGATTTCTAGCCAAGCTTCAGCTGAGAAAGGTGGGCATATTGATAGAACAAGAGCAGTCATGCATTTATGTTCTCTTTCTATCAGCTCTTTTATTTTTAAGTTCTACAGATTATTCTATATACCTAGCTCTTTTTTTGCGTATTTGCTTTTGGAACTGCAATTTAAAAAGTGTTTCAATTAATAAAAAAGGGATTTGTGGTTTTTATGGGGCTTTGACTCTTGATTGGGACAATTTTCAGCTTGCACGCAAATATGTAAAAATTTGGATGTTTGAAAAAATTTCTGTAAAAAGGACATTTAAAGCATTTTTTCAAAGTTAACTTTTTTCTGTGTCACAGGAAAAAGTTAGCTCTTCTATACTAGGCCAGCTGGAAAATACCCAGCTCCTTCTTGTTTGTACAAGGCAGGATTCACATTTTCTAATGTAGTGTTATGCTTCAAGTCACAACTGTACGAGCCCGAGTACCAATTTTCCATGGAGTTCCTTCTACTCAATATTGGATGCATCTTAAAAAATGTTTTCTGTAAAATGAAAATATGGAGCATTTTCTTCTTGCCACATAATTTCCAGTGCAGCCCAGATCACAGTTTGACAGCCTTGAAGAATTTGATGCAATTGGTTTACCATACAGCTGCAGACATCCATTGCAATCTTGATCTAGTGCATCAGTGACCATCTTTCAAATGAATTATAAGGATCCTCATATTCAAAAAGTAGTGGCTCAAAGGACTGAGGGTCAGAAGGAATGAAAAAATAAAGCTATCCTTACTATGTTCTGCAGGTTTGCCTTTAGACAACCAGAAGACCTTCTAGCAACACAGTCCTGTGCCACAGGGAATTTAGAGTGTAGCTTGAGAGTGAGAAACTCAAGTACTGCAGCTTCATTTGGGTGGACGCTGTTGCAAGGAGAGAAATTTGATTCTGGAATAGTGACTCAGTTTTCAAGTGCAGTACTTCTCCAGAATAGTCATCTGTGTTTTGGGATAGGGAGCAAGCCAGAAGAAAGGAGCTAGCTGAAGGAAACCCATCACGTTACTCCAGTGATAACCAAACTCACTATAGCAGAACACCACACTTAAGCCAGCTGACAGCCCCAGTGCAGCCAGGCTTGTGTCCCAGCTTGCAAAAGTAACCACTGCTACTACTGTTTGCATGCCATTTTCAGTCCAAAGAAATGCTTCTCTGTCTCTAAGCTGCTTTTGGAAAAGCAGATGTGAGCTCCTCAGTCACTTAGGTATTAGTGAAAATTCTGCCCTGCTCGTATTAATTAAGAGGAGAATAACACTCATTACAGATCCTAATTAGCGCTAGATTTGGCAGAGGGTTGTGTATAATAAATGTGCGATGTTTAACGAGTATGTGGCAGATGTTAGTCATCTCATTTAACATGCAGCTGGAAGAGGTTCCTCTCGCAACAGAGTAGAATGAAGAACAACAAACCACAAATAGTGCTTGGACCTAAACTGTCCTCTGCAGAAATGTTTCTGGGTCACTAGCTGACCTGCTTTTTTTATTTTGTTTTGGTTTTTTTCCCCCCTCATTGATTCCTAGAGGTCCACCTTGATTTTTGTGGAGCTAACACAGTCCTACATTTTTCCAGGGCTGCTGTATGTCTCTCAAAAACAAAGGCAAAACTGTAAGAAGTTATTTTCATGAAGTAAAAGGGATAAAACCCCATGGAGTCAGTCAAATTCTAATTGACAGAGGCACACATACCACTACTGCTGCATATCCCAGAGCAGTCCCAATTCTCTCCAAATTTGGTTTGACTAGAGCTGTGCACTATGGCTGCCAGCAATGTAAGAAGCTACCATCATAGACATCTCTATCAGGTCATTAAGAACACCAGTCAATATCTGTCAAAAATTCCCCTCATCAAGGGGCCACTGGCTTGTCAGCAGAGCCTCAGGTGGCTGTTGTGGTGACCAAGCATCAGCGGCAAGCACAGCCACACTCAGCTGAAACTCATCCATCATAGCAAGTAGTTCCTTAACTCTTCAGCACTGGTGGCATTACAAGAGCACTCTATTAAATATGAATATCCTATGGTGTTAAGCTGCCACTCACTATAAATAGCAAGGCGTTCATTTTAATAATTTTATTGGAATATGGAAGCCTGGAAATGTCTTGCTTTGGGATTTGAATATTTTTTTTGTCATTTGCAGTGTTCTATTGCTCAGTAAGCTCCCCTAAAAGTTAGCTGCTTCTTCCATCAAAAATTTATTTTATTTTTCTTCAGAACTGCAGAGCTGTACTGTAGAAGTTGCAAACAAAAAGGCATCTGCAACTTGGGCTTTATAAGAAAACCACTTTTAAAAAAGGGGGTGACTTTTTGGGTGTATTTAGCCAAAAGGCTCATTTTTAACTGTAGTTAAATTAAGGATTTATAACAATTAATGAAAATAAAACAAATTAGAGTAAAACCTTTGATAGCCTTGCCTGGAACATCAGTTAGTCCCCTGACTGCATTTAGTAGCGTCTATGAGATGTAGCTGCACTCACCTTGGAAATTTTGCTGATGCTTGCTCAGATTCCTGGGTTCAACAAGCCAAGAGCAGTACAGAGCTGGTCAGAGCCGCAAGCGCTTACCAATGCTACCAAGGACTGTAAAGGCAAGGAGAGAACCACTGCATCTCTCCCAAAGCTCTGGACTTTTCCTCCATTTTGTTTGGAGGAAAGAACAAAATGGAAGTGTACAATTCTAAATAATAATAAGAAAGCACTTTTCCTTCTAACACAGAAAAATTGTGCAATTTGGTTTAGTAGCATATTTTGCAACATAGCCCATCTCCTGCCCTTTAATACTCGAGAGACCACAGAAATCAGAGTGCTTTCAGCAATCTAAAAAGACATAATGGTAAAGGAGAGCCCTGTATTTCACAGTAAGACAGGGGGTTAAGAATAACATCTATTTTTCCAATTTCACATTGGCTTTTACCTAGGGTGGAATGGGCATTACAAATACAAAGCACATTTCCCCTGTCCCAGATGCACTGGTTTGTGTATTTGCTCTCTGCAGATTTCTCACTCCAAGAGCAGCCGTATCCTTGTAACCATGGAAACAGCTATGGCAAATTCCCTCAAAACACAAAAGCGGGAGGATGGAAAGAAACAAACATGTTAAGAAGGTTGTACAAAAAGAGCAAGACAGCATCTTATCTTCATAGAAACATTCCCAATGGCTTGGGGAATACACAGGACAGGAGAAAACCACAGTTTTTTTGATGCTGGAGGGTCAGCTGTCAGGCTGCTTACCTTCCTTGCTGGACAACAAAACAGAGGACTTAGTCTAATGCTTTTTCTTTAGCATCACAGTTGTATTCTGAAGACTTGCATGCATGCAGTGTCAAAGCTTTTCTGAACATTTGGTGGATCAAAGGACTCAATACTGAATTTTCATGGCAGCATATGACAACCTTGCACGATGCCTAGGACAGATGCACTTTGAATAAAAAAAATAGATTTTTGTCTTCAAAAATAAAAAAATAGAGGTATGCCTCTGTGTAAAATCATAACAACAAAGGAAGAATCATACCTGAGCAGACCTTGGTCAGCCTAGTTCAGTTTTCTGCCTCCAACAGTTCTTGTAAATGAGAGAGTAAGTAGCCCTCAGGAGGCACTTTCACCCTAATGCTCACCCCATATACAACTCTCCCCAGTTTCAGGGGACTCCCTGAGCCTGTTGTGGTTTGTCTAGATAGTAAACCTCAAAGAAGCTCTATTCCAAACGCTTTTTCGGGCTCTTTTCCAAACCATCTTTTGGCAGGTAGTACAACAGGCCTCATTGACTCTACATGAATGACCACCTCCTGTTTGCATTGAACCCAACTCCTACCAGTGTAACTTGGTGGCCCCCTGTTCTCATGCCGGAATAAAAAACAATCAATCAATCTTTATTCACCCCACCCGTGTTACTCATGATTTTGTAGATCTCTATCATATCATCCACCATCCTTGGAAAAGGACAATGTAAAGTTCAGCCTACCTAACTCTTCCTTGAACAGATCATCTCATACCTTTGCTCACAGGCATTGCCTTTCTTCAGACTTTCTCCTGCTGTAATACATCTTGAGATGAGAGAACCAGAACTGTACAGAGGGGGTGAACACTGGAGTCATGCAGTGGCATTTTTATCTCTATTCTCTTGCTGGAAAGTAATAATATTTTGTCTTTTTTTTCCCCCATTGCTGCTGAGCACTAAGCTGCTGTTTTCATGGAACTATTATAAACCCACAGTCTCACTCTTCAGTGACAATAATGAAGTCATAGTTCAGAATATTATATGTGAGGCCAGGATTACTTTTACCCAGGAGTTACATTTACCTGCACTGAATTTCATCAGCTATCTTACTATCCATCTCTCAAATTCACCAGATCATTCTTCAGTCTACCCTTGAGATTCTCCAGAACACTTGGGTGATTAACAACAGCCCTGGCAATCAGTTAATTTTCATTTTGTTTATTTGTACCTCAACCTGTTCCATAATTACTTCAAATTTTAGGCTGATCATTTGCCGAACCACTGCTAAAAAGAATGGCATAGGGAATCTCCCCAGCTTCTTCTACAGCAAGCAGACACAAATAATTATCTTCTCTGTAGCAGTCTTGTCCACATGGCTATCAGATGACCCCACCAACTTTCCGGTGGACTTTTTGTTCTCAGTGTCAGGCCCTGCAGCCTCTTCTCCCTCTCCCAAGGCCTTGATAGCCATTGCTCAAGGCCAGCTCTCATATGGTACAGCTGTGTGGCCTTGGACCTGAATGCAGCACACAGAGCCAGGAGAAGCCTTGCTGGGGGCCTCTGCTCCTTCCAGGACATTTAAGCTCAAGCCCTTGCCCTCGGTCCCTGCACAAGCTATGCTGTAGGTGGCCCCGTGCCCACCCTTGCCCCTCACCAACCGGGACCCTGACCCAATGACTTAACTTCCCAGCCTTGGACCTGCTTGTCACTATGGATTCATCCAGCAAGCTGGACTCCTGGCTGCCACAGGTTGGTCACCCAACCCACTCTGCTCTCTGCCTGGACACTGTGGGACTGGGACATGTCATGCGGGCACCGTCCTACCTGTTTTGCTTCATCTTCGCTCCCAGCTCCCCTTCCCCTTTGGAGCAGCCTCAGCTCCATTGCTGTCTGGCAGACAGGCAGGAAGGAGGACCAATTCCTTTACCTAGCTGATCCTTGGATTTGGATTCATACTATACTATCATAATACATTTCAACTCATGAAGACTAAACCTGAGAAATGTTTTTGGAGAGAGATGGGGAGAGGAGGAGGAACAGGGGCCTCCAGTTTATCCTGGTGTTAGCAGAGGAGGCTCAGCAGCCACGCACTCCACATGCACGACCTTGATCTGGTTGCTTAACTGCTCCCTGTTAGTTTCTCTTGCTCTAAAAAGGGATTAAACTTTCCTCCTGAGAATGAAAGAATGCTCCTTCCTCCCTCCCTGTAACAAATGTCAACAGCAACAGCCCTGACTGGAGCTGGAAAACTTGGAAGTTTGCCATTAACTTTAGCAAGTTAAGAAAGAGGCTTCGTTTACAGAGCAGGGACAAGATGAACTACAGAAGAATTTGGTCCTCCTGTGTCTTCAACACAAACACACCAGCTCAAGAGGTTGAGCATCAGATAGCATTCCTAAGCCTTGCAAAAATACACTTAGAAACTTGCAGAAAGCAGCTTTTTATTCTGAAGCACCAAAAATTTACTAGTGAGTATAGTGCATTAAATGGCTTATGTCAACGTAGCTGGCTTGTAGCCTCAGCTAGCAGGCTTTCCTTTTTTTTTAAAAAAAAAAAAAAAGGTATTTTGGCAACAGTTTTACTATGCCAAGCTACAAAGGAGATGACCCGTAGTCTTCTACTCACTATGCTTTAGAAAAGTCTCTCCTACAATACTGATTATCAATATGGCCTTCAAAAAGAATACTAATGCAGTTTTGATAACTGTGTGTTGAGGTACACAGAAGCAGAGAAAGTTAGAAATAAAACTCAATCTAAGCTCTATAGTCATGTTTCAACAAGCCGTAAATTAATTTCTGCAAGGGGGTCAGAAGCAGGGAGAGCACCTCAGAAAGGCAGGAGGTCAGAATACCGGGTTTTATTGATATAAACCCCAGCTGTGATATTAAAATACCTTGTAATTTTTCCTGATTCCATTTAAGAAAACTAAGTATTTTTGTTTTAAACCAATAGATATAGTTGGTAAAATTTTTAGGAACATAGTAAATCTTATAAAGGAAGTCTGTACCTAAAAGCTTCACCTTCTTCTCCCCTCATTCATATCTCTTGCTCTTAATAAAACATAACTCCCTACAAAATTTGCCTCTTAAAAAAAGTTGGCACATCTACATTCATACGTATTTATGCTTAGCTCAGCTGCCTAAAGTGTTTATCTTAAATCAAGTTCCAGTATCATCTCGAAGATTAAGCAGCACTGGCATTAACAGGGTATAATGAAAACAAGCACGATAATTTCCTCACTTTTCATATTTAATATTAGTCCTGCATTTGAGTGTCCTGACTTGGCTTCTGAACAGGGAATTCCACACAGCATCTACGCAGAGTATGGAAAAGGTTATTGATAATAATTGCAATGAATCACAAGACACTCCTAAGCCTTGCAGATTAAATGGAATAAGGACTTGGAATCCTGGTCCAAAAGGCTCAATATTTGCTACATAAACTTAGGCAACAGATCATAATCAAAGGAAAATGCCCTAAGGAATCAGTACTGTTCATCGCATGTCACACCCTTTCTCCCAGGCCCTCACCATTCAGAAGGTTTAAACGGTTGCGCTGGATCTAAAGAGAGAGATAAACAGGCCTTACCTTAAATCTGCAAGTTGGTGCGTGCAAGGCAGTGCATCTACGCTGGGTGACCGAGTAGCAGATCTGCTACAAGCCTTGTGCTGATGCTAATTTAGAGGTGGCTTATTTGGGAATAGCTTGGTTATCTAAACACCATGCACGAGTGTGCAGAGCAGAGACATCTCGAGTCCTGACCTAAGCAGATTTCCAATTTCGCCACTTTTTGAAGAGTGGCAACAGCCACGTGGGAAGCTGGCTTTTCCCACCTGGGGAAATTATTCCTACTCTCTAGAAAGCTCACTACAGATTTTAATTGTTCAGAGTAACACTTCCTCCAAGTTCTTTAACCAAAAATTCAACCTTCATAAGCACCATCGGTGTCCATGTTTCTAGGCTGTAACCGCAGCCTCTGCTGCAGTCCTAAGTGGTACGCAGCTATTTTTAGCACAGCAGCCTGGAGTCCCATTTGATGTGTGTTATGGCAGAGGCCGCTTCGCCAACCAGAACGATAACAGTACCATGCACAGGGAGCATATTTCCCCTCTTCAGGCTTATCAAATGTGTTCGGGGAGGTTCCCAAGTGAGGGCATGTAACTGCATATAAAATACGAAATATATTCGTCTTCCTTCGCAGCTATTAATGAATCACCATTTAGATGTCTAATAAACTTGCACATTAAGTTCTAATCACATCCTGCTTCCCTCATTAACCTGAAGCACTCTTCTGGTGGAAAAACTAGTCTTCTAGGAGGTACTACAGTGTCTTATACTCCCTGATCAGGCTAAACCCCTGAATCTGCAGTCTCAGAGCTGCCTAAAGTGGTAATTCCATCTTTTCTATTTATCATGGCCATGCAACTGCTCTGCAACTCTCTCCTGACTCACTGAGCTGTATATTTCTCTGCCCTGTTACTTGCTTCATAAAAATCCTGTCTGGCACTGTGGCCCTGTAGAAAATAATGTCTGTTTTCCATGTAAACACTTCAGACAGCTTAAGCCAAAGCCCAGTAAGTTCATTATATATTGCTACAGTACCTGTTACTATACCCCTCGACTGGCATTCTTGCTCCTGTTTCGCTAACATCTGCTTACACCCATTAGAAGCCAGCTTTTTCTCCTCTTAGTCATGTATCTAATCACCCATCCTCCACAGCTGGCTTGCCTCCTTCATCATTTCTCAGGTTGTTAAGCACAAAGGCAACAAATTTAATCACACATCTTCTTACAGCCTAGAAACTGCAGTTCTGTGCATTTCAGTACAGATTGGTTAAATATCCCTATTGTCTCCTCAGCTTGAGGAGTGGGACTCCCAGCCCCCTTAAGCTGTTCATAACCAAACCCCAGGGTGTGACAATATGTTCCCATCTGCACTTCAGTAGTGATTAATTAGAAAGGAGACCAAAAGTGTTCTTTCTGAAAAGCGTGTTGCTTGCACATTCAACACCACCAGTAGTGATTGTGCAGGCTCCATAGTGGTGTCCTACCTATCAAACTCTTGACTTCTATGGACCGTCTGCCAGGGGACACCCCCACTCTTCCTCTTGCAATGATCATATTTAGCGCCTGGAGTCACGGAGTATATGGCCAATAGGGGTTCAATTTTATGATTACTAGGATGCCAGCTTGCCTGCCCAAATTGGATATTTACTAATTCTACAGAGATATGACACCAATAAGCCCCTTCAAGTGAACTGCCCAACTCTACCAATACAGGCTGGAATCAGAAGAGGAACCCAAGAAAATCTCTCAGTAACCAATCATCAGTCTCAAAGCCTATAAATCAATTATTTCTGGAAGTTACATGTGAACACATTTCATCATTTTGTTCTAAACCCCAGAGCATTATTAGCTCCTCATAAATATCAATGCTACATCAGTGTTTTCTAGCAGCTATATTCTCCAGACCAAGCTCACTATACTATTAACGCACTGTTGTGCAAAGAATATATTCCCAAGCATGTTGTCTCTTTAGACATCCCTGGGAAGTGCTCCACTATAACAGGAAAGTTCATGCTCGTATCAGGAAACATTCATAAAGGTGAGGTTTATCACGATAAGTGGAACAGGGGAACTCACCGTGAGCAGAACAGGGTGGAGGCAACAACAGCTCCCATCAGCCATCCAGCAAGCATCAGGCAACATACACACCAGGTCAGCCCAGCCCAGCCCAGCCCAGGAAATCCCCACAACAGCTCAGCAGCAGGACAAAGGACAGCCAGTTTTGTAGTACATCTTAAGAAAGGACTAAGGGCCCTAGGCTGAGCTGAAGTAGAGCCCCTGGTGAGAGGGTGTGGGTGAACTCCCAGGTGAGGGTGGTCAGGGCAATCAAAGCCCATTAGTGCCCTCATACCCTCACACCTGCAGCCATGTGCCTTTTTAGTCCTAAAATATGGAAAGAAAGCATGCAGTGTAAGATACATGGGGGACTAATAGAAACAGAAGTTGAATTGCTAAACCCTTTACATTAGCTATGCGGTGCCTTAGAAGGGGTAATCACAATAAACTGTGTCACTGCAAAAGGTCTGTTTCAAAAAAGTTCAGCACACTCATTTTATACAAGGGCTTCTGACCAGATACAGACAACACCTTCTTTCAACCAACCCAACCAGGGCTCATACTGTTCCTTGCAGGATAACGGGTGAGGAACAGCATGATTCAGCTCCCAGCCACTGCCAGTACAAGAGCACAAAAGGTCACCCTCATTCTGACAAAGATGATTTTTTGCACCTTCAAGACTGAAACTATCCAGGGAGGTGTCCTCTGTTTGCACTACAATCCTTCCCTTATTTCTCCATCCCTCTCCTTCCAAGCCATCCCTGTACCTCCTGCCTGCCCGCCCCCATACACCCACTACTTGCTTTTATATCTGAAGGTCACTTCAAGATGGCTGAATGCAGCGTGTGGTATCACTGCGCTCAGCCACTGAAGCCAGCTCCCATAAGACAAAAGAAAACTTGGCAAAATTCCGGAAACTTCTGTTTTGAAAAGAGCGTATGTTCATTCAGAAGTCATGGATTCTGTTCAACTTAATTTTAATAGTTACAAGGGAAAAATAATGGACAATGGTTGTTTTGCTTGTGGTGGTGTTGTTGGGTATTTTTCATTTTACATAACAAAGTTGGCTCATGATATGTGTAATTATTTCTATCTCCAGCCTTCCCGGCACAAGGTGATAGAGCCAGACAAAAGGTCATGATTACTTGCAGATGGTTTCCAAACTAAACTACAATGCTAAACAAAGCTAACTTACTAATGGAAATTACTGAAACTGCTTGGAGACCCCCAGAATGCTGGAGACATTCTAAGGTTACGACACAGAGCTTTGTGGAGAGGACCAGTGCCTCCAAGGAGTTGAGAGCCTCCCATGAGATGCCAGGGGAACCAAAGGAGGTTCAGTGGCTCAGATACCTTATAAACGCACACGCTGCAGCTATGGCCAAGTATTGATTTTTGCCAGGTTGTGTCAGAAATAGCTTTACCAGAGGGACATAGAAGGTCTTCCATGGAGCTCCAACATATGCCATAAAGGATTTTAGAGAAGAATCCTCCATCATTTGAAGTTCACACAGAGCTGATGCTGGGATGCTTTTACTCAATATTCAGTGTTCACATTTGGGTTTTCTTCTTGCCAGTATATCAGCTGTCCTTTCTATCTAAAAGTTTTGAAAAACTGGTTAGTAGAATTTGAGGACTAGAGAATGGGTGTTGAAGGCATCTCCACAGCCCAGACAGGGGCTGGAGTCTAATCCAGTCTTTTCTGGCAGTAGCGGGCCCTGGTGCAGCTGAGAGCTGATCTGGAACCATCCAGCTCTTCAGTTCAGACACATAGGTAGCCTCACCAGGCAGCAGAAAATGAATTTTACTACGATGCAAAGTTTGAAAAGGCACCTTTAGAGAATAAGGAGCTTCTCTCTAAATCCTTACCTGAGCAGGTTTCCTTAATAGTAGCCCTTCAAGTGAAGAATGACAACCTAAACCTCTGTAGAAACTCCAGTCCTATGGTGCAAGGCATCTGCCTGCTACGTGTCCTGCTAGGACAAAAAATAAGCACTGCAAAATCCTGTCTCGGCCACCTCTTTATGTCCCATCTCCCCTCCTGTGATCTGAAAGTTCAAGCTATTCTCTCTCACCAGAGCATGGTGGGGTTATATACATTAATTATAAGAAGCACAGATGTGATAACAGAGGTTGGGAAACCCCAGAAAGTCTGAATTCATACAATTCAATTGTTAAATGCATCCAAGCATTTTCTACATCTTCACTGCTGCTGTGGACTTTTAGGTGAATGCAAATTCTCCATTTATTAAATCTAGATATATTGTGTATAATACTACCTTGGTATTCTTCCCTTACCTAAATCCCCCACTGTGTGTATTACTAACCATGTTAATTATAACAAGAATGGTTTTAGAGCAAGAAGAAATTACCTGACAACACTGAAAATGGGAATGCTCTGTGTGCTATAAAACTTGGGAACTGCACTTCAGGGTATGAATATTTCCATAAGAAAGCAATTACATTGATGAAAGCTGACCAGTGAAATAGCTGGAATAATTTGTGCATGTGTGGGGAAGGGAGTTCAGAGATAGCTGACTGGAACAGGAATGAACATTATTATAGGAAGCAATTAGAAAACACTCATATATATTTTTTAAAGAGTTTGATGCTGAGCTATAGAGTATTGTTGCTATAAAGAATGGCCACAGAATCCAAGGCTAAGCCTTATAAATGTATTCACTATAACAAAAAAATAGCAAAAAGACTGGTGGACAAGACATAGTGTAGTGTGATACCCTTTCTCTTCCCTAATTCTCTTAAGATTTGGCAACATTATAATGCCAGCATATTTCACAACTTGAAAAATAAAAACCAAATTATTTCTTCATCACTATTCCTCCCAAGAGACACATACCTCCCGTTCCTTCACTAGATACCAACATATCTCAACTCTCTTCTGCTCATGCAGCTAATAGCAAGGACTGGTACACACGATGCCCACGCAGCTTGCCAAAGGGAGAAGCCAAAGTTGCAGGGAAAATAAAGACCAGCTATTTAACATCGCAGCTTACATAGGAATTTGCTTTGCATTGTGGAGAGGGGTTTGGGGATAAAATCCTTGTGCTACTCACTTCTGTTAGAATCATAAGATGGTAGCTAATGAATAATGCTGAAAATTAAATGCCCATTTTTACATTTCTGAAGAAACGCACCACAGAGATGGATGGTAGCACTTTGCATCCGCCGTGATATTTTTCACAGCGTTCTGCAGACCTGGGCATGGGGGATTTTATAAGCTACAATGGGTTCACAGGGGAGAGGTCTTCTTTAGAAATCTAAGAGATGGAGTTTTATTTCAGCTACTTTTTAAGAAAAATGATGAAAGATGGCATTTTGTTCATTTGAGGTTTTTTTTTTCGAATGCAACAACGCAGCAATAACTGAAATGCGCATCATGTTTCATGTCCCCAGAATATCAGGGTACCTGTTTGTGGCAAAAAAACCCCATACTTCCAAAACATGCAGGACAAAAATCCTGAGCATCCAGCATCCAGGCTCCAAGGCCACCCACAGGCATGGCTGTCCCTGCCTGCCCCTGGGCTTCCCCCACCTGCCATGGCCCCAGGACCCCATGTCAGCCCCCAAGGGCTGCCAGCCCCTGCCCCAGTGACACCGCAGCAAGGCCAATCTCCATCTCCCCACAGCGGGCCCACGTCCCAGCCTGACCTTGGTCCATCCCCAGGGCAGTGCCCGATGTCTGGGGCTGCCCCAGTGCCCCCAGTGCAGGGCGGTGGGACAGGCCCTGGCTGCCAGCCCCCTGCCCTGAGGAACCCACGGGGAGCCCCACCACCACCACCTGCCCTGACGGCACCGACATTCAGCTTGAGAAACTGGAAATGCAGGAAGGAAAAGGAAGAAAACCCAACATGCCCAAATAATGAAAGGGGAAACCAGTTACCATAGCTTATGTTAAGCACTTAAGCAAAGGACTGCCAGGAAAGTTTGATTCCTGATTTATAAATTGCTTTCCTGGCAGCAGCCGCAGCAAGCCTTTCCATGCAAACCTTGCCAGGCGAGGCACAGAGGTCCTCCCTCAGGCACCAAGCCCGGCATTAGTTCAGGCCCTGCATGCCCTTCCCTGCAGCCAGGATGCTCGGGCGGTGGTGAAGGCCGCTCACAAGGCAGCCATGGGCTGAGGGAAGGGAAGACCGGCATGCTCAGCCTGCTTGTCCAGACATTTCTTTCCAGTTAACATGACGGTCGCTGTGCAGCAACACAGGGACTGCGCTTTGTCGATAGCTTTTGCCCATGTGTTTATGCCTTCAGTACATCAAGTGGATTGTTTATATAAAACCGTGTAGATGGGCAGAGCGTCCCCATGCAGACGGACGTGCATTAATGACCCACCACGGCGGCTCCAAGTCATGTATAAACCCAGCCTCTTACTTCCTTCCCAGCAGAACCAGCCGATGGAAATGGCCACTTCTCCACCAGCTACCATGAAACAAGGGAGGGGAGAGCCTGCCTGTGTGCCAGGACCCCCTGCCCCTGCCTGGGGATCGGTTTGTGCCCCCACCACCTCAGCCAAGGAGCAAGCCGGGGCGATCAGGCAGCCATGATCTCCGCAGACACACGCTCTTTCCGACAGATTGGATCCAGAAATAAGTGCCAGCAGCCCAGTGACAACCAACCACTGACAAAAATTAAGGCAAATCCCCAAAGCAGAGAGATTTCAGGACGATTCCCTGTTTCTCAACACCTTTTTTTTTAATCCCCCCAGGCACAGAAGCAGCTGCAAGAAGCTAGGAATGTTTTTTTGCAGTCACCAAGGTAAAAGAAGAGGAAGTAGCTAAGCTATGTTTTTAGCTATTTGCTTTGTTGAAAAATGAATTTTCTTTGGTGAGGGGCTCTGTTGTGACACAAATCCTCTGGCTTAAAAATTCCCCCAAAGGGTTCTGTTGAAGGAAAAAAATGCATGCAACCCTCCCACCCCACAACAGACATTTGCAAGGCTGTTTTGGAAGAGAGTCACTCCAAAAGAAGACAGACATTTGACCCACAGACTGAGTATGTGGGGTTCTGCTTTGTCATCCTTTATTTGCTTCTGAGCACTTGATGGTTCAGCTGAGGCAGCTACCACAGGTCCAGGTCTCCTCTCACTCATGTCTAAGGGTGAGGACATTACTGGGGAAGCCAACAAGAGTGTCCCAAGCCCTGCACGAAGATTTGGTAGGACACAGCAGAAAGTACATGCCTGCTCCCCAGTGATCTTGTGCCCTCTGGTTTTGTGGGTGAACCGCGTGCCAGTCCAGCCCCCCAGAGTAATTCAGAGTATTATAAAATGTGAGCTGGAGAACCACTGGCCCAGAATAGAAGAGAGATGATAACAGAGCATGGCAAGATGGGACATTTCATCTGGAGCCTTCCTTTCCTCAGCAGAATAAGGCCTGCTCATATGGGCTCTCTGCTCCCCCCCAGATTTCTCCAAGACAGCCAGGTCCACCCTCTCATCACTAACACATAAGCTTAGGGCTATTTTATCTTTAATGAGTAATAGGGTTACATCTTAGTACACTATTCAGAACTCATGCATTTGCAGTTGTGCATACATATTTACCTCATACCTGTTAGCCCCTTATCATATTATATTAACTGAGGAATTACTTTTCAGCACTTTAGCAGTTACTCTTCAGCACTGGCTTAACCAATGACATTTTTAACCATGAGCTTTACACAAAGGCCTTATTCTGCCTTGATGGCAAAACATTCTCTTCTGTCTGCAGATTTTTCATAACTACCTATGTTTATACTGCTATACTACAGGCTTATCCTCTGGATCCAACATCCCTTTCACACCTACAGAATTACTACATTAGCACATCTGCTGTTGTAAGTGATATTCTTTTTATAACACGACATACTACCAAACACAATGGAAACCAAAATATAGTTGGAAAAGTTGAGCATTCTGCTACATCAAAAGACAAAATATAATGGAATGATATCTGCACAGTGAGTTTGGATTATCTTCTTGCAGGATGCTGCTAGTCTATAATAAGAGCTAGTTTGGAAGAAAAAACAAAACAAAACCCAAACAACCCAGAAAATTCTCTGTGTTCCTTTTCAGTCATGTGTTGAAACTAAGATTTTTTTTTTTATCAACAGTAAGGTATCTGTACATATGAATTCACTATATGCATAATTCATACTCTGAACCTCTCCCAGTTGTAGAGTCCTGGTCCACATGAGAAAGTTGCAGTGATTTAACCAAAGACCTTTTCTTTTTTTAATTGGCTCTATGGACAAAGTAATATACATTGTTATTTGCATTCCTTTGATTTATCAAAAAAACATACTTCAGCTAAAAGAAATAAATCACATGACATAATCTCTGGAAAACACTTGATCAAAATAGCTTTTGAAAAATCTGAGTGAAATGGGTGCAACTTCTGTTTGTAGATTAGTTCCTTTGCATTAGACTCCCTTCCCTGAAGGCTGTAGTGTGCATGCAGCTTAGCTGGTTTTTGAATGAGGAATGTGGTTGTACATTTTAAAAATTAGCAATACTTCTCTATTTTTTTTTAATCTATAGATTTTAAAGTGCTTTAAAAAAGTTAAGTAGTTATCATCTAGTTAAAATTCCTGGGAACATTCAAATGAAACAAGGGACATACAGCATCAAAAGCCAATGACACTCAGCGCTTTTCAAAATATTACTCAAGGAAAAGTCAGGGATAGGGAGAAGTAGAATTACCCAAAGAAACATGGTAGGCTGACAGCAGGGCCAGGAATTGAAATCAAATATTCTAGTTCTCAATCCACTCCAGATGTTTACTAGATGCTATTTCTACTCCACCATGGTTAACTGAAAGCACTGACAAAAGAGTAAAAGCTAATAAGAGTAAAACAAATAAACAAACAAAACCTCTCCCTAATTCCAACTCAAGGGGCTGCTCAGAAAGCCTTTGCATGAGTGAGGACATATCTCTTTCTATTCCAGAAATTCAACATATAAGAATCTGCTTTATCTTCAAAAGAGTAACTGCCAGATTCGATTTCACTTATAGTCTTGAAAATGCAGAATTCCTCTACTAAACTTAGTGGCTTTGAATCACATATACCTAGATGCAAGATCAACATTTAGGCAGAGAGGTTTCACATGAGTATACACTATACCTACAGTATGGGCAACAACACATGGAGCACAGAAAGAATTGTCAAAACTCAGCGTGTTTCCAACACTACTAGAGAAAGAAAGAGAATTTTGCATGGCTGGGAAGACATCATCAAAGGAAAAAAATAAAAGGAAGTCGCTGTTTTAAGCTGCAGAAAGTGTACTGAAGATGAGTTATATTTTATTTCATTAAAATATATTTTAAAAACATACTGTGTAAAAGAATTAGGATTCTCAATAATTTATTATTTACATTAGCAAATTCTGTTTGACTGTTATTCTATAGATAGAAATGAAAAGTCTGCAGAGGGGAGTTGTATCAACTTCTTCAGGACCAAACAAGCCCCCTTTCCAAGAAACAAGTCCAAAACGCATTTCTTCCCATTTTGATCCCTTCAAATTCATGTTTGCAAACAGATCACAAAAAGCTCAATGAAAGGTCACGTTGGCAAGTGTTGAGCACTCACAGTGATAGCTGGGATTTCAGAGTGCTCAGCAAGAGACCCCGAGGAGATTTTAATGTTGCACTACTCAGTAGTCAAAAGGCTGCAGGGTCCAATCCCGCTCTTGCTCCCACCGTCTTACCTGCACTGAAATCCATAGCATTACATGACAATGAGGCCTGCAGCCAGCCCCACAGGTGGATCTTGGAA
This sequence comes from Scopus umbretta, assembly GCA_013400535.1. Lineage (NCBI taxonomy): Eukaryota > Metazoa > Chordata > Aves > Pelecaniformes > Scopidae > Scopus > Scopus umbretta. The sequence continues at coordinate 53,888 of VZTL01000864.1, forward strand.
AGCTAGACAGACTCCTTGAGCCAGGCTGGCAGTGGAGAGAGTGTTTTTCCTATGACTGTAGACACACTGTAGCTTATCATTCTTTTTGAGTCCAAGCATGACATAAATCTCATTGTCTTCCCATCCTCTGGGGAGAAATATGCATAGGGAATTATCTCTCTGATGTAAACAACTGTAAGCACCATTCACATTTGCTGGTCCACATGAAAAAAAAAATCATATCCAAGTGCCTGTCATAGCCTTGACCATTCTTAGCAGGGGGCAGCTCAGCTTTCCCATCAGCTTTCCAGATCTCTGAAATCACACAGGTACCCAAACATCATGCACAGTCCACCGCAGTGCCAGCTGCCATCTGCTTTACTGTTCCAGGAAAGAGTAGTTGCCTCTTCAGTGATTATATAAAAACCCATGATTAAAAGAAGGAAAGCGGTCAGCTCATGTGTTCTGTTTCCTGGAGGCACTCAATGGTTATTTCTGACATCTCGTGTAAGGCACCAGTCATCCGGTAGCTGAGCAAAAACTGACCTGCAAGACCTCCATTAAGCAACCGCAGAGGGAACTGACAAAATTTAGCTGGTTTTCTCACCTTCTTGCTTACGTAGCATAAAAAGTGTGGTCACGCCATCTGGGGAAGTTTCTGGTGGCATCCTAAAAGAGGAAGCCTCAACTTGCACTGCAAACCAAGGAGCATGGGTGACAGCATACTACAGCACAAGTTTCCTATGGCTGCATCAGAGTGGCAGATCCCACAGACTTAGTAGGTTTCCTTGAGCCCCAGGAGGCCTCTGCTGCCTTGCTTTCACAGAAAACGAGTTTGTTGTCAACAGCGAAGCAGTTACCTCCTTACAAGATGTCTCCATAACACACAACACAGGGCCAGACTACAAAACCAGCTTTGTGGTGTACTTGCTACAATTTCTCTGCTATTGGTCTTGCCTGCACAGCCTTATTCACAGAGATGCAACGCTGGAGATAGCAGAGCCTATGGACAAAGAGGTCGGCTGGATGCTGGCTGACTGCATCACTGAGCAGCCTCAGTCCAGAATATCAGTCTCAAATGGGACTAGGTGGTAGTATGTCAGATTGGTGACATAAGCTGTTGGATCATCACTGTCTTCTAGCTCTGAGGTAAAGTCACCAACACTTTCGAACCTAAGGAGAAATTAAAAAAAAACAAACACCAAAAGGCATTAAGGCATTAATTTTCATTTAGAAAATCAAAGTCAAAGGAATTGGAAGAAAAGTACTGAGGAAGAGAGAAGGCTAGATATCTGAAGACCCACCCCTGGGAATTTTGAGAAAAGACATTTGTGAGGGGACTACTTGGAAAAATGGCTGCTGGTACTGCAAGTTAAAAGTTCTGAGGAAATGCATTATGTGGACTTGCTTCACACAAGAGCAGTGTTGCAGTAGAAGTATTTTTAATGCTGGTTTACAGTTTCAGCTTTGTGAAGCTGTTTGCAAGACAAAGGTCTAGAGTCCCAACTCTTTTTCCAAAGCTTCAGTATCTCACTCCCTGTCTTGGCAGCCTGAAATTCGAATTCATACTAGAAGCTGACAAGGAAGGTCCATTCAGATCAACCATGAATCACGAAGCTAAAGCTTCTCTGACATCAGCCTAGGTATCATTATGCTAGCATAGCCTACTGGAGACACCAGCAATGGCATCTACTGTCACTTTCATAAACCAAGACTCAACACTTCCTAGAGAGAGTTGAGAAGTAAATGGAAACCATTGCTCTCCGTGTCCTTAAAACAAACAGAAAGCCTGTTTCTTTACAACCTATGGAAATGAATGGGCTGAAGATTGTGCTTTCAGTAAAACAGGATGGCTATTCCCTTTTAAAACTGTTCTAAAAAACAGCTGCACAGCATCCTAGGAGAACAAGTTTTCATCTCTTTAGATAGCAGTCTTCAGTAAAAGGGACTTGTATGACTCCTCTAGCATGACACTGACTCTTCACAGCAGTTGTCATTATAATACCTGAACTTCACATCTCATGACACCTGGTAACCACACTGCATTTAAGATAAGCCAGATCAAAAACATCATTAATTTGTTTTCAGGCCCAAGGGCTCCCCACCTGCTAATGAACAAATGATTTCCTGGGACATAACCTTTCTTGTCAGGCAATTCTGGATACCTCTACAATGAGATTTTTATGAGTTTAGAAAAGCTTTCACTGTGGTATGAGAAAATCTTCACAGAAAGTACTCAGAGTTGATCCCATCAACACCTCCTCTATCCCACACCCATGTGTATATGAGTAAGCCATAGGCCAATGAGAACCATGGTGCATGCAAGGAAATCTTGTCACCCCTGACTTTCAAAGCTGCTAGTGAGGAAGGAAGGAAGGAAGGAAGCAGGAAGTGAGCTCTTGAAGAGTGAATCATGCAGCAACACGAAATGCCTCAGTTCCCACAAAAAAGTGGAAAGGAAACTGCCTTTGTTTCCTGTCTGAACTTGGACTCTCACCCTTTTACTTCACAGGTACCTTCTCTGGGTTTGGCTTTTGTATGAGGCCAAATGTCTAACACAAATAGGAAACAGTGACTACAGTGTCCTTCCTCTAGAGCCTTGCTGTCCTCCCCATGGCATGAGATTTAGGTTTTGACAAGCAGAGAATATCCAAATATAAAGAGATTCCCAAATTTAGTTTCACTTGTTTTGGTTATTTTCCTTCCCACTTCCTAACTCCTGTGTTATAACTGAAACTTTTGCAAGGATTACCCGCTGTCTCACATATACTCTCAACCAGAAGGCATCAACTTGTTAAAACCTACACCTTCCTCAGTAACACACATTCCCGTTCCAAGGAGGCTGGAATCTCTGCAGTAAGAAAACATTTTACTTCTTTCCAGATAGTCTAGCGGTTAAAGGCAGTCACTGCAGGCCAGGGATTAAATCTCATCTCGGTTCAAGCAAGGGAGTTGAAGAACTGTCAAGTTTCTTTTTCTCACACTCTCTTTAATATTTTGAAAGAACTTGCATTCATTCTGATAGAGTAAGAAAAAACTGAAATAGAAACTGAAAAATTGCACAAGATGGAAAAAGAAATCCTAGCCTAGCTCTGACTATAGGATGTGTCTCTAACACCTTTTTAGGCTGGCATACTTCAGCTCTGAATAGCAGATGAACGGATGAAGATTTAAAACAATTTGGCGTAAAACTGCATCTCACCTACACATGAACTAGTTAGACTCCTTTAGTTAAGTGAGGCAACTGCAGACATCCCTCTGACCTCACCCTAGAGAGCCCTAAGAATCAGGTATTTCAGAGGACCTGAAGAAGAGCATTAGGATAAACAAACAGATAAATCTCCCACTCTCATCTCTCCCCAAAACTTTCTTTAGAAACATCATGGGTTATTGGATAGCATGGTCTATACATTCTGCAATGTATGGACACAGCTCTGTCTTTTCCGCACTCCTACCCGGTCCTTCTCATCTCTTTCCTTTAACTATGAGGACCACGACATTTTTTGAAGAGAAACTCATGGATTTTCTCCTGCAGTGCTGTTGCTATGCTCTTTACTTACAACGCAACAGAAATGAGACTGAACTTTGAACGTTTATTACCCTCATTTCTCTACTCCCTACAGGCTGTTTGCTTGTCTGCATGTGTGGAAACACGTGCAGAAGGGAGTTGACTTGGTATCTTGCAAACACTTCCCAGATCACATTGTGCTGTCTTACAGACCGCTAGTGATCCAGAAACAACAGATTATGAAATACAAGTGGGGCAGACAGAACAAAGAAAGCAGAAGGAGTCGAGAAGGCTATTTAGATTCTGTTCTCCTTCTCTTGTCAATTGTATAAAACTAGATTATTACAACTGAAAGGCCCCACAGGTTCTTCAGCCTCACCGATAGGCTACTACAAGCAGCATGTGAGGTATGAAGCAGTGACATCCACATGCTGTGGTTATGCATAGAGCTTTCCTTTCTGCTAAAAACAAAGCATGGGCACCAAAGTCTGCAAAGCACTGCTCTAAAGTGCTCATACGAAACCAAACCAAATAAACTAGGACTGCTCACTACAGCTAGCAGCTGTATAGGATACCCAACAGTCACAATGCATTTGTGCTGTTTCCAACAGGTTTTTTTCCCAAAATAAACTCTGCAAACTGCCATGGACATGCAGATTCCTAAATGCTCAAACTGCTGCCCTTGCTATTTTTTCCCTAAAGTACCTTTACAAACACACCGTCCTTCACAAGGGCCTACTTCTTGCGCTGTAAGACAACTTTCTTTGTTATTTTAACCTCTGTTAATGCATTAGAGTTGCTGTTCACATCTGCCAGGAAGAAGAGTAAAATGAGGTACAGAGGAACTAATGGCTTGGATGGGCATACTCTTTGCTGGGTAAAAAACTGGCTGGATCCTCAGGCCCAAGGAGTTGTGGNCTAGGAAAAATTTCTTCACCAAAATGGTTGCCAAGCATTGGAACAGACTGCCCAGGGAAGTGGTTGAGTCACCATCTCTGGAGGTATTTAAAAGATCTGTATTCTGTGGTGCCTAGGTACATGGTTTAGTGGTGGACTTGGCAGTGTTAGGTTTACTCGGGTGGGTTAGACTCAATCTTAATGGTCTTTTCCAACCTAAACGATTCTATGATACTTCTTGTTAACTGACAGGAGTAACCCCAGTATAAATATGATGTGAAACAACAGTGCAGCTCCTTTTATGACCTTACGTACAAGCAGTACCTGAGCAGACCTCCTTCCATCTACGACGAAAAAGCACAGGGGAAGCATTTTCTTTTCCTGTCAAGAGTAGGATTTTGTTTTCCTGGAAAAATTATGTATCTAATTTCACCATTTCTGTGCTGTTTTTGCATCACCACCCGTGAAAGTCTCTCCTGTGGACCGCAAGATGCTTGTGACAGTGGTAGCACCAGCCTCAAAATGCACATCTAGCACTGGAACGAGTTTGCCAGAAAGGCAGCATGTCCAATGCCACAGCCTCTGCTGCTGGCCTAAAAGACAGAGGTGCAAACAGGCCTGGCAGGGGAAGGCACCTCTGTAACAAAACCAAAGCATAAGTTTGAATGCATTTATTTATCACCTTTCCTTTCAAAAGGACTGCAGAATACTCCAAGAACCATGCATCCGAGGACTATTTAAGCCACAAGGATGCTGAGCACACCAGGTTCACAACATTTTGCAACAGTATGGTATACTGCCAATTAAAATTAGAGAATGAAGGAAGTAGCAAACAACTACTTTAGAACAACAGCATATGCAACTCCAACTTCCAAAACGCTATCGTTTCTTTTGCAGCAAGTATAGGACTTTTCAGCTGATGGCTCACTGGGTAGGTGGCGCCACAGGCTACACCAGCTACCCAGTGCAGTGGGACCTTGAGAAATGAATGCTACCTGCTGAAGCTCCAAGTGCTTCTCTCCAAAAAATAGAGGTTTGCTTTGCAAAATGTCTGATTCAAGTACATCAGCAGCCAAAACCCAAAAGTCATACAGAGTTTAATGCTGTTGAAAGGAAAAAGTTCCCATATGAGGATATACAAGTCCACAAGGAATTAACTATGATTTCAGAATAGAAATCACTAATCCCATAAATCCAATTTTACAGACACCAAAAAGGAACTGCATAGGATTTTGAAAGATTTTAAAGCTTCCTTTTTGGGCTACTAACCTACATTTAAAGCAACAGTACAAAAAACTTCTGCTTTTAAAAAAAATTCAATTTTTACAAAACAGCTGTGCAACACAAGTGCCATTATCTCCTAGCTATTACTTGTCAGCTATAAAATACAGCTACAGGATGGGCAAATTTAGGGCACCATCTAAAACAGACATTTGAAATTTATTAAAAATTCTTGACTCTTGATTTAACTTCCTTCAGGGAAGTTAAAATACAAATGCACAAAGCCAAGCTGTTAACCTAGATTTATTTCTTCCACCACAGTTTCTAGGAAACCATGGCTATCATACAGTTTTTATCGTATTAGTATTTTCTGGTCTTAATAGTCTCTGACTTCAGTGGAATGACAGTTAGATGATGGAAGTTTCCGATCCTAGACCAGTAAGTTTTCCTTGGGCTGCAGCACATTTTTAAAATCAAAACTAGATTTAAAATATTTTTAAATCAAAATTTTTTTAAACAATAATAATCAAAATAAGGTAGGAAAAGGCTTTCTTTGGTAATTTGCTCCTATTATGTGTCACTCTCAGTACTAAAGAGTGATCCACCATGAATTATGACAACATTGGCCTTACAGAATTGCCTCCAGTGTGTTGCTTCAGCCCCATTAATACAAGTTTATAAGCTTAAATGCTGGTAGCAAGGTCAAGGTTCAAAACACTAAGTGATAAGTTAATAGAAAGATTTCAAGAAATTACATTGGAGCCAGAGATACTCTTCAGCCCCTGAAAAAATCTTGTCAATCTCTAAACCTTTTCACAGACTGGCAATGACCACGCTTCAAATGTCACAAGACAGAGTGCTGCATTTGAAGATAAAGCCTCCATAAGGCTTTTAGTGTTCTGTTTCCATCATTTTGACTGCTCTAATGAAAAAGTAGGTCAGTGTTTCTCATTAAAAATATTTAAATGCTTCACTACCTGAAGATCACTGAAATATCAATCACCTCCTATGACAGAAATCTGTAGGAGCAGACTTCCATCAATACCCATCTGTCAATACAGCACCTGACTTGAGACCTGCATGAAAGCCCTCCTGGTTACAGGTCTCTGACCCCAGAATACCTGCATGCATTAGGAGGCAGAATTTACAAATAAGACTAGTCTAACTTCCCTCTCCCCTAATGAAACACACATGCTTCACCAAGTCCCAGCATGCTGCAGCACCTGAGCAGCCACTGAGCTTCCTACACTTATGTTCAGAGGTGTGTTCACCTCCTCCGAGGATGGTGTTTTACTTCCCAAATATAGTATACCCTTTGTAGTAGGATATTTTATTTGTAAGGATGTTTAGGTTTCCAAATTTGGGCTCAAACCAGTTCTCATCACAGTCATAAGAGAAAGAAAAAACTCCTCTATTCTCACCTCACAGGACCCCTATGACAATCACAGCTTTTTTTCATACACAGAGGACTGAGCTCCTTTCATACACAGAGGAATGAGCTCATTCTCACCAACAGACATTTTATCCATTTTAATAGAAAGAGCTGTGAAGTGTTAGCAATCAGGCCCCGTAACCTTTAACTAGTCAGAATGACAGCTGTACTAGTCTTGCTCCTAGACAGAGGACACCATTTTGCTGGGCGGACGGGAAAGCAACAGTTTATCCAAAGCTGACAGCGTTACTCATCCACAAAACTCACGTACAAGTGTTCTGCTGAATCTACGTCCAGGTGCTTCTCTTTTCCATTTGGTATACTGTGGTCAATGACAATTGTTTCAGTGTTGGCTAAACAAAATCCATTTGATCGCATGATTTCTGTCGGGAGAAGAATGAAAACAAGATGAAAATCCAAAAAAAAAAAGCTGAAAAACAACTGCATATCATATATAATTTGACATGGTTATAAACTGAGATGCATGCGTAACATTGAAAATCTGCACATGAAAGCAGGAATGAAGAGTTGGTTTCATAGCTTCTTACATCTGCAGACTACCGGTGCTTAAGCAATTTTACTCATGTAACCAATTCATGACACAGAGCATTTGAAGCAAGGCCCAGTTTCAGCCCTGTTATTGCCAGTGGCAAAATGACCCTTAGCAGAATGGCATCCCGTCCATGCATTGCAACCTCCCGCTACCAAAATGTAATTGTATTTTTCCTAGACAGTCCCAGGCTTAAGCCGGTTAAGCAAAAATCAAAAAGACAGGAAAAAGGAAACAAAAAGCAACCTTCCAAGTTAATTCAACCACCATCTTTATGTCAGGTAAAGCAATACCATCTTCTACACTGCCTTCAGCTCTGCTTATTTGTTTCTCACTGTGTAAGAAGCCTCCAATCCAGAATAGCTAAAATTTACACCTAATTCCACTGACTTACTACCATGGGGAGAGATTATTATTAAGGAACAGTATCTGATGTGAATGAGAACTTAATCCATGTCTGTGCTACATGGAAAGGCAAACTAGGCAAGTCACAAGGATTTCTTTCGGTCACCCAATCTTAGATGAAGTTAGGGCCACCACAGAATGAACAGACATCTCTATATAAATCAGCACTGACTTAAGTGGGATGACTCATGATCTGCCTCAAGGTTCAAGGACCCTGTGTTACAGCCTTGCATTATCAGCACAAACAAAAGGAAAGTAGTCTGTGGCAGAAAATACAGTAGGCACAAAACATACGCACAGGGAACCCCTAAGACCTTGTCTCAAACAGACCAGTTTCAACTATACAGTTCAAGTAATGAGCAGGAGAGGAGAAAGAAGAGAGATAATTTTTTTAAATGTACATGTACATGTTCCTACACGAAGGTAAAGCCAGAACTCACTTCTCTATTTTCCTTGAGAAAGTCATCTTTGACTTTTAGTCTGTATTTTATTGCGATTCCCACTAGTAGAATACATTTGGGGGTGGTAAAAAACACTGAATCCCAGTAGAATCACACTTCAGTCATGGCTCACCTTGAACCAACACTGTACTGCAGAATAAGATTGACACCACAAATTCAAATTCAGCTTCTACCTAAGAGGGTGGACCTTTCTCTCTTCCCCATCACTTACCACTCTGAACAGGACTATGTAGGGAACAGTTTGTTTTTTCAAAGAATACAAAATATTTCTTTTCTAAGTCTGCAAGCCATGTAGAAAGCTGCACTACGACTAACATGAATACCACAGTGTTTTCCTACTGTCCTTGACACGACCTAAGAGTTACAGCATTTCATTGCTGTGTGAACTGCTTTAAGATGTTAACATTTACTGCCACCTACTGACAATGCCGCCAGACACTGAAAACATTTCCATTCAGATGAGGCAAATATCAATTATCATCAAATTTCTGCCTATGTTCTTAAATTCTTTGCAGCAATCACTTAAATGATAAAACAAATTACCAGAAGATGCTTTTGGAGAGCTGCATTGCTAGGAAAATCTTCCTCCAATTAATTAGGTATGACTCATCGCTACCAAAATTAATTTAGAATTAAAACATGCTATTATTCAGCTAATGTGGTTGCCACAGCTCCTCTACATACAGGAGGGTTCCCTTTGCTGCTAGCCTCTGTCCATCAGCCAGGCACCCTCACTCGGAATTTAGGTTAATCTTGACCATCTTCTCTCTGTCCTACCCACCACGTGACATATTCAGTCATGCACACACAGAGTATGTGTGCCCTAAGAGGGTACGCACCCTCACAAAAATTATATGAAACCTTTCCAAACAGCAAAGCGCCCCATGCCAGAGCAACACTGCAGCGTCTAACCAATGCAATTCCAAATCCCACATTTATTATTGATATTTCCCTGTTTGCAAAAAGAACACGGTATCACTGACAGAAGCCACCTTTTGAATCATTTTTACAGCATGTAGTTTGAGGATCCTTCATTTCATAATGGGCAGGTGCTAGGACCCACTTTGCAGCTCCGGTCTCACAGAGTAGCAACATATTTCAGACAAAACCAGTGAATATGCCTTCAAAGGTCAGTGCTGAGAACACATCCTGGCATGCAGGAGCAAAGCCAGTAACCATGTTCCGCCTTTGGAAGATGATTAATGTCAGGAATATACACATGAGGAATTTTACCTGAGGTTTCCACATTGACCCAAGACATCATCCAAACCTCCCTAGCCACAGATAGGGCGTGAGACACACATGTTGGCTCCTGTCTCTCACTCCCAGGAAGCTAGACAGACATCACCCCGCTTTGTGGTAGGGCCCCGGGGGCTCTTCTTTACAATCCCTGTGCTGCACTGAAGCCTAGGCTTGGGGCGTTACAAGAAGGCACCTATAAGAAGACTATGCTTCTCTCTGAGGCTCTGTATTACATGGTACACTTCCAAAGAGCTATCGGTGGGCTTGGAAACCATTTACCATTTAATTAAAAAATATTTATTTAAGGGAGGACTAGTTCACTTAGAACCAGAGCTCAGGATCAATTACAAAAAGTCTACCCTGTGTCTAATACCAATCCTTGAGGCACACAGTTTACACCTTTAGCAAGCTGACATGCTGACTGGCCGATAACCCGTATAGAATCATAGAATCATT
>VZTL01000867.1:0-22660 GCA_013400535.1 Scopus umbretta
TAGTATTGCTACTATTGTTAGTAGTGTTAGCATTGTTAGTATTTTATTTCAATTATTAAACTGTTCTTATCTCAACCCATGAGTTTTCTTATTTTTGCCCTTCCGATTCTCTCTCCCATCCCACCAGGGGGGCGAGGGTGAGCGAGAGGCTGTGTGGGGCTTGGTTGCCAACAGGCTAAACCACGACAGGAATCTTCTTGTCTGGGCTGTGTACCCTGCCCTGAAACACTCCAGTAACTTTACCCTGGGGGTACCCCTGCTTTGAGAGTGTACCTTCAGGATTGCACACTGTCCCACCCCAAAGCCAGAGTATAGGACTTCATAAAAAGACTGGTTTTAATTTTGTTGGGAGATGGGGGCCAGTTTATGTTGCTCAAAGTAGGGATTTGTACGTGAGAAGGCTGCACAGTAGTATCCAGCATGCAGGTATTTTTGTTTCATGAAAAAGTACCATTTTTGTGTATGGACATAGGCTTGTGAGGAGGACGGGGGAGGAATAAGAGGTCTGCTGCTTCTCAGAGCTTTAGCAAAGGTAGTTTTGGATTCTCACTGTTGTGTCATCTCACACAAAAATGACTTCAAAGCTCTCCCAAGGACATGCATCAATCCCTCATTTACTGCATCTGTGCTTAGTTGAGCTGCATCTGGCACCTAGAAACTGTGCTTGTGTTTAACTGTTGTGTTGCATTGAAGTTGAAAATGTATGTAGAAAGACCCAATCAGTAACCTTACATTTATTTTTTTGGCCTAGTAAGTACTGAATTCCAAGTGTGTCAAAATTATCTTTCCCTGACATTGTTTCATATGATTATGGTGTTTTACATAAGCTATGGTCTGCAGATTGATAGGAACAATGTTACTGTCACCAAAGGCTCTGCCCTAAAAATAGGCGGATGTATCATGCTAAAAGGAAGACAAAGGCAAGGCATGGGCGGATCAACTAAAGTGTTATTGCCTTAGATATCTGAACAAGGAGGTCAGAAAGAACAGAGAAAAGGAAGCATCTGTGTTCAAACAGACAGGTGAGACCAGCCCGTATATTCTGTGTTTAAAAAGAAGAGTGTATCTGGTATTTCATCACCGATTCCCACTCCTGGTTGAAATGTTAGCTGCAGTTTGGCAGTACACTGAAGTTATTTGTTTGTAAGATCAGTCCCTCACTGTTGAAAAGGGAAAAGAGACCTAGGCTTTCAGATGTTGCAAAACCAAACCAAACCAGAACCAAAAATAGACGAGACCTGATACATTCTTTAAATAATCTGAGCTCTCTTTCACTGAAGATGCTCGTTGACTGACTGAGTAAATACCATATATTTTTTTCCTAAGTAATATAACTCCCTCTATAGATAGAAATGTTCTATTTTTTGGATAGCTAAATCTCTCTGTTGTTTTTTTCCCCCAAAGACTGGAACAAAAGGGTTGAGGACTTTAAGCGCTGTTGTAGTCCACTTGATAATTTTCATATTATATGCACTTACAGATTTTTTTCAGCAGCTTAATGAAACAGAATGATTGCACCAGTGCTTACTTTGTAGTTTCAGTGAAGCACGTACAAGAAGAATCAGGCAGATTGATACAGTCTTGCTATAAGCAAGAAATAACTTATCTGATAGATGGATTTATAACTATAATACTGTGTTGTTTTGTTTTTTTTTTAAAAAAATCCATGATTATTTATTACAAATGTTTCAAGAAGCAGTCTTGGATTTAAGGGAATGGGCCTTGAATATTTATTAACATTTCTAGTTTTACAACTTTAAGCCTTAGTGGTTATGCACACAGTATAGAGCATTTGCACCCACCGCTGAGAGGCTTATGAATGTTTCATGTATGGCACCATGAGACCTTGTGTATGAGTTCAGATAACTTAGAGTTTGCTCTGTTTCGCACAGCCTTCTTGAAAGAATGCGTTAGGTCAGTGAATATCAGCATTACATACTGTGCTTTGTCCTTCCTTCCTTGTGACTCATCTATTGTTAAAAGAGAACTTAGATTGGAATGGGTCTAGGGTTTCCCTTGTGTAAGCAGGGAGAATAATTAAACAGGCTCAGTTAATTAGTATTTGTGAGCTGTTCAGACCTTACAGTGATAAGGTCCATAAAAATGCCAAGATATAAAATAAAAATGATTTACTTGAAGGCCATAATCCTCTCTGTCCTTTGTCAACATTTGTCCTGTGCGGACTGTTATGGTTTCACAGCAATATAATACCTTTCTGCAGCATTTCTCTTTTGAAGAATTCAGAATACTTTGTAATGAATGAACTAATTTTCACAATACCTTTTCAGGTTGGTGTATGTTTTTTTCTTTATTATAACACTTTGAGAGATTAAACTGCAATATATGTGAGTTGTCCATGGGAGGTCTATGCAGAGCTAATAGAACATAGCCCTGTTGAAACAGTCGCCCTCTGGTTTTACTCTTTTGCTTTGACTTGTATGGAGAGAAATTAGTGGTATCAGGTGGATGTGCTTCTAGCAATGAAAGCGTAAGGAGCACCGGAGCATGGGGAACGTGCAGTGAAAGGATGCAGTTAAAGACTCACCTAGAATTTGTGGCTGTGCTTGTTTTGCTTACTTAGAGGTATAGCCTAAAAGTCTATGACGCCAGTATCTCATGCTGGAGTGTTTGTTCATTGTTCAGATTCATAGGTTCTGTCGAATGGTTCAGATCTGTCTGTTCTGATGAATTACACTGTCTACAGGGCCTTGAGCCACATCCTCAGCTCCTACTGAGTGCCCAGTGACGGAGCCTGTTATAGCTAAAGGTTTGCTTTGTAAAGAAACTGTTCAGCCCATCCTGCCCTGGGAAGATACTTACCCTTTTATTACAGTTAACAAAAATGACTTTTTCCAAGGACCTTCCAAGCAAATGCTTCCCCTCCTTTCCCACTGCTGCTGCTTTGACTTTTTTAGCTGCTGCCAATATAAGGAGCTTCCTTGGTCCCCATTTTGGGTGCTTTCCCTGTCCCCCTGGCTCTCGGCAGGCCAGCTTGTGAAGGTGTACTCTCAGCAATAAAAGAAGAAATAAAAATCACCATGGCCCAGGCAGGATGTCGACATAGTGACTGTGAAGATCCCTTCACTGCCCAGCTGCCTCTGCTGGATCCTGGTCCTCCATCTGAAAAAATTGCCTGTAGGAAACCTGGTACAGGGTTGGCTTTTCTTGCTGTGTTTGGTCGTGTGCTTTGATTGACTGGGGGGTTCTGCCATGCTTGCATTCAAGTTTTTGCTGGATAAATGCAGCTTGCCTGTACAGACAAAAAATGATGTTAGTTGTGTGTGCTGTGGTGGAGAGCATATCAGGTGAATGCATGGTCTTCTCTCCATGATTTTAAGGACGCAATAGTTGGAGAGAAGGCTGAATCTTGGAGGTGGGCAACCTCCTGCAGATACTCTGCAGCTAGGCAGTATGCACACCTGGAGATTTACTCTTGTGGTTGCCTTTGAAGATGCTCCTAGAGAGTAGTGTATATTCAGGCCATAGAGCTACGTATGTATGAAGTGGAGTGCTGAACAAAGAAAGAAGTGAAGTGGATATTAATGCATAAGGATGGAGGTAAAGAAGAACAAGAGGAAGATTATGTCATTGTTTGAGATTAATATAAAAGGCTTTTCCAAATCAGTCTTTTATTTCTGTGGCCCTTGGGAGTTAAAGGATACCATAATTCATGTATAATACAGTCTGCTTTACAACTGAATACTTAATTTTTTTATGAGGCAGACAGTACTTTCAAACCGTGTTGCATTTTCCTATAGTTACATGGAATTACATAGGAGTCAGTGATATTCCTTTATTAAATTAGTAAGTGTGTGTTTAGATGCACGTGATACCTATATTTGTAGATTTTAATGGTTTTGAATCTGTCCCAGGAAGTACCGTGGTCTTCAGAATAATGATGTAAAATTAGTTGGTGCACTGTGTAACTGCCAAGAAACTTCATCCATGTAGGATTTGGGGGTTTTCTTTGTGGTTTAGGGATGTGTTTAGTCTTTACTGGAAGTAGAAAAAGGCATAAAAGGTTCCTGAGCTTGAAATGACATCTTGTGCATGGGGCATTTGTTTCCAGAAGCAAATCAGAGAAATAATTTTTCTTGACACTAAGTTTGGGATTAGACTTCAGTCCCAGCGAATGCTGTCTTTATTTCTTTTTGGATTAGTGTTCATATGTAATTGTCTAGTGTTCATATGTAATTGTCTTTTCATAGTTTACTTCCATTTATTTTGGGATGGCATGGTATCACTGGGATAATTTGGATCACAAACGCAGGAACACCTCTCTGTTAGATGGCACGTACTTGGTATGTTTGCACTATCATAATAGCACATAGAAGTTTTGAATAATCAGTCAGGCTTCTGAATATAAGATTCAAAAATGCCTTCTCCCCCACCCCCCCAGAAGGCATTATACTAGCTCCCATTTCCCTTTCACACAAGAAGTTATTTTTAACATGAAAACAAGAATATATGGTGAAGCAAAGTACATTAGTTTCCACTTAATTGGAAAATTTGCTTTTGAAACATAATTAATATATTGCCAATATTTTTGGGGGGTTTTCATTAATCTGTAAAGAGTTTCTGATATATCTGGTTGTGGTTTTCTAAATAGAATCTTGGCAGACTTCCACCGCAAGCTAGTTTTTACTGCTATTCATTAGCTGACTTATCAAAATAGTGTAATCAATGCCTGTCATAACATAAATACATGACCCTTTTGAGAAGCCCAAGTGGCTGTGTTTGCTTCTCTCTGAAAGGAGTATTAAATTCCTAAGGGAAACAGAAGGTCAAATTAACATTGGCAAACTTAGCTTCTATCAGTTTGTCTATATGGTTTAGAAATATCGAATTTTTTTAGAGGCTCATTTTTCATAATTTTCCTTGTAAGGCACCTGGGGACATACCCATTTGTTTTTTGCTGATAATGCATTACTGAAAATTATTAGATTCTGCTGAGACAAAAATACAGCATGGCTCATGAACACACAGCAATCAATGGATGTTATTGAATGAGATGTATGACTTCTGTTACAGAAATTTGAAATAATCTTCTTAAGTATCGTATGTGCCTGGACAAATTGAAAGAAGTTGCAGTTCTACAAAGACTTGTCTAACATTAAAACAATGATCAGGATGCTGAGTTATTAAATAAGCTCCTTAAAACCCTGAAGAGATGACTGATATATTATTTTGATTTGAACTGTAGGATGACAGGGAAACAGACTGGATTCTTCATAAGGTTTTTGTATCTGATCTGTGATTTCTGTGATCTCTGGGTTTGACAAGATTGTTTGGGCTTTTTTTCTGCTTCCTTTTGAAAATTTTATGGTAATTTGCCTACAATAGGAATTATGGGTTTTTTTTTGTTTTTTTTTAAACTGCTCAGTAAAACATTGCCTTTACTAATATATTTATGTAACATATTTTCACATTAAATCCAAGTAGAGGAAGTACATTTGATATTATTTTGCTAGTTTGAGTGCATTTGTGGGTAGATTTGATGGCTATAAATTGACTTTTGTAAAGTTACATGGTTTTAGTACAAATTTCCTGACACAAACTCTAAGATGACTAGTAGTGTAACAACAGTAATTGTAGTTTAGCCTAGATATTTGAAATTTTCTTTTTGGTTATATGTGTCATATGATGTTATAATGAATGTTTCTCTTTCTTTGTGAAAAAAATGAACTCTTCAGCTGTAAAGCTGTTTTATGAGAGCTGCTTTCTGTAAATGTCTGAGGGGACTCTCAGAGGCATTTTGAAGCATGAGGTACTTAATATATCTCTAGAGGTTTTTGGTGGTGAAGACTGGTGTTAAACTATTTTAAATGAAAAGCCAGACTCTTGCTAATCATTTTTTGCCAGTTGAATGTTAGGGTAGTTTATGGAAAGAGAGTTGCTTCTCTGATATTTTTAATTCATAGACTGGTTAGTGAATAATGTCAGACCACTACTGCAGGAATTAAATATTGTAGTTTTAGCAGTAATATCTATATACAGAGACATATTAACATTTTACTGATCTTGGATTGCATTTTTTTTTAACTTGCTTAAAAACAAAATCAAAATGCATAACCCTGTGTGTTTTCCAGGTGTTTGAAAGATTTGCAAAAATGCAGTCAAAAGAGATGGAAATTGTATTTTATATATATTTGCTTTTAGTGCATATCTAAAGCAAATATAGAATTGCAAATTTCTGTTATATATAAAATATTCCAAAAATATTAATCAAAAGCAGAAACTACAAAACATGGAAAACACATATAGCTTATGACATGGGATTATTTTAATTTCTTCAGTTTGTTGGTTTTTTTTTTTTCCCTAGGAAGCCATAAATTGGTATCTAAATACTAGATACCAGAAACCAGTATATATTAGTAAAAAGGTAGCAAAGTTTGTGTCAGCAGCATGGAGCACATCCTCAGAATCACATCCAAGGAGCTAAAAGTGAATGAATTAAGAAAGTGAACTTTTGCTTGATAAAACAATAAGATTTCTGTATAAATATATGTAACACTTATTCTTTTGACTCTTTTTCTTTGTGTAACTATGTATTTTTTAAACTACTGAAAAACATGCTGTCTTGTTTAATTTTTTCTTTCTTTTGCGCTCATTGGCATAATCAGAGCAAAATGACTTTCTCTTAATAGATCCTGACAATTCTGAATCTAACTTACTGCCTCTTTCTCTCAGCCTATCGTCTCTATAATGGGATAAGGCAGTTGGCTTTAACAAATTCTTATTTTATTACTTGTCTTACAAATTTTGTTGTTGTTATGCACAGCAGCATAAAATAGCTGATCAAATTGTGTTGAATAACATCACAAAATTGAAAGTTAGTGGCTTTCACAGTGTGAAACCAATAAAGAACTCCAATATTTCTGTTCACATGACTGCATTACTACTGAGTTTTTGGGAACCTTCTTATATATATCTATTAGTATGCTCCATTTGGAGTAGGAACTTGTTATTGGGCTGTGATATCTACAATTAAAGTTTCAGTGTGATATGTTATAAGCGCATGATTATCTCATTTATCTTAATTGCGTAGGCATTACACTGCCAAAATAAAACATGCACTTAGGAAGTCAGAATATGTTCCTGAGGGCTTGTCAGAATTTTCAATAACTTGTTATATCTGTACTTTGCTAAGAGTTTATGACATGCACATAAAATGGTTATTTTTTATATTGCATGAGGGCCGTTCATATTATGAAAAGGAATCATAAAAAATCAGAGAAAATAGATACAATAGTGAAAATTTTAGGAAGTTCTCCATAAGAAGTTGAGAGTTCCTTCTCTAAACATCTCCCCAAAATATGATTTGATTTCTAACTTTCACTGATCTTTTTATGCAGCTGTCCTGGTTTCAGCTTAGTTCATTTTCCTTCTAGTAGCTGCTATAGTGCTGTGTTTTGAACTTAGTATGAGAACAGTGNATTTCTATTTCAGAAGAAGCTGATATAGCTAGTTCTGTTCCAAATTTGAGACTGGAAAATTCATTATGTCTTGAAATTTTATTGAAAGAAATGGAACTTAGTAAAGCAAACAAGACTGGCTGGAAAGCTGCTATGAAAAATAGAAATCCCTTTACATTAATTTATTTGTTTGTTTAGTAAAGAAGTAGAGAAATTCACTGGGCCATCATGGAAAACTTCTTGGAGGTCTTTGGTGTTTTAAAACAAAGCTATTAATTTTGTTTTTATTAGAAGGCATTCTCTCAGTGTTAAATTTCCCTTTTAGAAGTCATTAGTTCATTACAAAGAAATAAAAAGAAAAATTGCATATCATAGTTTTTTTTCACATGAAGATAAATGTTTGCATTTTCCACCTTGCTCAGTGAAAATAGACAAGTAACTGTATGTGTGGCAGTGGGAGGCGATAATCAGATACCATTGAAGTTTCCTGACTGCAAGCGTTGTCTGCTTATGCCAAAGATCTAAAAAAGTCTAGAATGATTTCCTAGGGATGTTTTTCTATGCCTTTCTTCTTTTTTTTTTTTTTTTTCTTCCCCAAAAATACATTTCACAAAGGACACAGGAAGTAGCAAAAACTTGACAACTTTTTACTTTGGGTAAAAACCTCTAGCAGAGACTTCATTTGAGACTGGTATTAGGTCCTATTTTTTAATGGGAATTGCAGTTTCTAGGGGCTTGAACATTTAGATTCAATAAAGAAACAGCCTAGAGCTTCTGTTACAGTTATCAGATAGGAAATGCAAATAAACCTTTGCCAGTGTATCTTCTCAAGTTTGAAGACATGCAGATCCAGCGCTGATGCTACACCTCCTATCTTTGCCAATGTGCACAGGAGTGAAATTGTTGCCTTTGTTTCTTTCTTGTTTTTTCTTTGCTGTTTTGAAATCTGTCTCCGAAACGGAAACCTGCACGTTTTGGACATCTGCTGCTGGCTTTTCTGTGTAGTAACTGAAGTTATTTATAGAGCAAGAAGATTCAAGAGTCAAAAACAGTGATACAAGTTATGTTGAAACAAAGTATTTGGGGACCTCTTCCATCCTTCTCTTCTAGCAACATTTAATGTCTGTAGAAGAAGTGAATTGTTCCTTTACTTCCTTGGAAATGAAAAGATTTAGGCGAGATGTGCAGTTAGGTGCGCTACATATAAGGGGGAATTTGATAGCAAGTCAGGAGCTGGGGAATACGATCTCAGCTGAACTCCTGGTATTCCTCCTCATTCACAGCTGGAAAAGGAAGAAAGATTTCAGGCGTACTGTTTGAAGTTCACATTTATGGAAACTCTGCTCTTAGCTTTACTCTTTTACTGTTCTTCTGCAGGGGTTGCCATTCTTCTCACAGAGTAAGACATCTTAAGTGTTGACATGTAGCTGTCTGTATGTCTGTGGAAGTATTTTAAAACAGAAACTTGAATCTGATCACCTTAATCCATAAATTTAATCCTACCTGAATAGCAGGTATGTTTTCAGTGCTGGCAAATTGAAGAAAATCTGGGAACAGCAAGAAGGCAAATCAGAAAGAGAAAGAACAAGAACCCTTTAGGCACTACAGAGAAGGTGTCAGCTAGTTATATGCAAGCTAGATTTACCAGGATTTCTATACAGTCAGTGGTGAAAATGACTAAGTAGATGTGTAAGTTCATCAATCCTCAGCAGAAGTGACCAAAAGAGAATACTAGGCATAGATGCTATATCAGGCACCTCTCTTTTAAAAGTGCCTGCACTGGAGTATTTATCTGAGGTGTATGAGCAGGCCTTCAGGTAGCTCCTGGAGGAAGGGTTTCTGTCTCTCTGCACACTAGCTTAGAGCAACTTGCTATTCACACTTCTCAGCCTGTGAAGGAGTGACTAAACCCCTAAAGGTGCCCCTTGCGCCTGTCAAAGCTGAACCCCGGTAGAACCAGGGGTTCAGGCATTTTTGAAACAGAAAAAGCCTGTACAAGGGTCACTAGATCTCAGACTAGTGATTCAAGCAATCTTTTGAAGAGACTGAAATCAACTTTGGTCCCTGATCCTTCACTGTTCATGTGCAACATATCAACCGTTGCATAAATACAGAGGTTGTCCAGGGATTAGTTCTGATGAGAGTTTGGAGACTTCATGTCTGTGGGTAGATGGGACACATATAGACTATGCATCATTGTGTACTTTCCTATTGATTAGTGCTTTCAGTTAATAGTTTCAGTTAATAGAAATCTTAATATACACATTCCAAAGTTTATACATAATGAACAGTAATACCTTTCTTTGTTAAAACAAACACAGTACATATCTTAAATAGCATGAAAGTAAAACTATTGTGATAGAAACTTTTATAACTACTTCAATGAGTGACAAGTAGTTAAATTAGCTGGTCTGGAGGATTAATATTTAAAGTTACTAAAAAGCAACACAGAGGAAAAGTTAGCATACTCCACTGAATTACAAAAACACCTTTTGGCTAAACTAAGTACGACCTATGGGAATTGACGACTCAATTGTTTTCCTGTTAGTGACATACTGCACATTGCTCATATGCAAACATGTAATTGCCCTCTTTCATCCATAGTATTCCTTTAATTTTTAATATGCTTCAGGAACCAAGTGTCTAACAGCAAAGCTACTTTTTCATTATTTATGTGTACTCATATCTTTAGCATACACAGGCCAATAAAACGTACACAGGTTTTTCTGTCACTTTTCATTTATACATTCTAAATTACAATTAGTTTCATATGATAGTTCTGTACAGATGTGGTCAATGCATTACAGTAAATTCTGTAAAATAGATCCTGGTGTTAGGGACATGACTATATCTTGTACTTTCTTATGGATGGTCTGGGTAATTTCACCAGCAGTCTGAGGATTTTTGGCCATTCCTTCTCTCTCACTGTCAAATATAGAAGGTTAAATGAAGGTTAAATGAAAAGTACTTCTGTGTAAGTTAATGCTTTGCTGAGAGCATAGATTCATTAAAAGCTTTCCCAAACTCATTTTGTTACATTTGTACTGCTTGCATAATCTTGTAAACGTTTGTTACTATTGCTGATGTAATTCTAATTTAGGGTTTCCTTGTTATTTTCATCTAGGCAGTATCTTGTGATAAAGCTTAACCCAGAGGGTTTTTAAATAAATATTTCCTATGGTAGTGATAAATGGTAATTATTTCATCCGATATTTTTTTCTGTTGTACCAAAAATAAATACATGACATTATGCTCAAAATATTATGGGCAAAAGGGAACATACCATACATGGACCCAAGAATTTACTATTTAGAATTTTAGCAATCTAATCAAAAAACAACAAGCAGGTTCAAAAATATGAGTGTAAATTAATACAGAAAGTCTTTTTAATAAAAATACTCTTAAAATGTTTTTTACAGGAAAAGTTGCTGATTTTTGCCTTTTTCTCAGGTGCTATGCTCACCTTTCCAGCATCCCTCTGGGTGGTAGAAGGGATCACGAGGAGACCACAGGATGCTCGTCTTCGCTGGGAGGGATTTCAGTGTTGGTTGAACTCCTTCCTCCTCAGCAGTGGAGACTGCTCTTGGTTATTTCAGTGTGCTTCCCATGCTGCTGCCTTCTGGCTGCTCCCAGCTGAGCATGAGCATGGCCCCACAGCCTCCCCAGGCTCAGCTTCCCCATGGGCTCTTGTTTCTTAGACAGCAACTAAGTAGTGTTATGCGTGTTATAAACTAGTGTTTCCAGACACTTCCCACAGAGGCACTGGCAGAGCTCAGGCTCAGGGACGGGAGGAAACAGGCACATGGCCTAGAGGCAGGCGATGAAATCAGCTCAGCCCAGCTCCAGCCAAGGTGAGCCCAGGCCAGACATGATCAGCTCAAAGCTCAGGGCAGAGCCTGTGACACTACTAGGAATATCAAAAATCATATTCTCTGGGCTGCAGTAGGCAAAATCTACAAGTAAGCACTAATATCTGATTACTTACATCCAGAACAAGACACTGAAGTCAACAGCCGACTCTTTGAAGGTTGTGGTGACTCATAATTTTGACTTGGGTTGTTTCTCTTTGAGTTATGCGAGTATCCCTGAAAATCAGACTACCATCTTTCAGCATCTTTCCTTAAACTAATATGCAAATATAGGCCAAAGTTCATGGGTAATTTGGTTCATAATAATTAATCTTACCTCTCCTTGATGGTCCTGTCTTATGATCATGTTTAATTTTTACTTTTTAACAAGTCTTTCTTTCCTTTAGTAGTGTATACTGTCCTCTCAGGTCAGTTAGGTCTTTTGTCATGAGTCTAGCAAAAAGGACAGTGATGTGAAGGGTAGGCCAGAAGGTGAAATTTAAGCAAAGATTCCAGAAGTTAAGATCGCAATTTACAGGAACGCATGACATCATTTTGTGTGGAAATTTCTCAAAACTAATTTCTAATAAAAGTAATCAGAGAGGCTATTGAAAAGATTCTACTTTTCCTACTGTTAAGAGGCATCCCACGTGTCTTCAGCACCTCTTCGTAATCATGACATGTTATGATTCACATCAGTGGGTGGCAAAGTGGCATGGCACATGTCTGTTCCTGGGGGACTCTGATTCTGTTTGAGTGACAGGTTTCATGTCAAATTTTTTGGCTCTCAATTAGTGATGAGACCAATGTATAGAATAAGGAACTGGGTAGTTTTGAGAGAGAGATTATCTGTTGTCTAAAAAATTACAACAATTATATGTTCATCAGCATTAGGTTTGACAAGGTAGAACTTAGGCTGCACTGAAAGGCTCGGCGAGAAATTTGCTTGTGAGTTCAGTAGGACTAGTACTGCACTGTAGCAGGAATAAAGGAAGCCAGAGTAACCTGAATTTAACTAGTTGGATACTCTGGTCAGTTGTTTGGTGGCATCTGGCTTCCAAATCTGTGTTAGTTATTTCTGGAGTAATTTGGAGGTCTGGAACTTGAACACCGAGAAGCACAAGAGACAGCACAGGAAGAAAAGGGAAGACTTGCAGTCATCTGAACCAACTATTCAAATACAAATTAGGCAGTAGTCACCTGAGCCTTAGAAAATTTCTGTTTCCACCAAAAAAATTTAAAGCAAAGCTCCAGGCAGACTAAGACAAGTTTAGACAAAGTAACTCTGACAGGTGTCAGTCCCAAGGCCATACAAAGGTAGTCACAAAGACAGTGTGGCTCGTTACTAGCAGCAGCAATATGGTGTTTAGTGGGCTACAGGGCTGCAGAGGTCTGAAGAGAGGGATAAATGTGTAAAGGAAAGGATGACAGGCAGGTAAGACTTGAGGAGGGTCCACTGTTTCTACTGTAGGAATAAGCTATTACTTGACTGCTTATATCCAGGCCATTTTACTGTTTTAGAGTGTTTCCTGTTTGCCATACCATGGCACAAAGACTTTGTTGTTTAAAAGGTGGTAGTAAAGTATCTTCACTGAAACAAATGCAGTCACTTCTGAATCTGTGTTGAACTTGGTTCAGTGATCGTTGTGGCTGCAGTTATGCATGCTTTCTGTCAGACAGTGGGGCAATTTACTGCAAAACGTTCCAAATAATTTTGACAGAAAGATGTTCACCAAATTCATCATGCAAAAAGTGAGCTATAAATTTCATAGTGGATTGAATTTCTGTAACTTTTTACAGAATGAAATAATCTATATAAACTAGTCTTTTCTCTCCATTTTATGGGTGTTATGCATAAATGCCTACACACAAGAGATGGTAAAAAATAAATAGTAGTTCAGTCATTTAACTTAATCAGTTCTGAAGTATTAACTCTTACAACATATTACCATGGGAATTTGTGTTTTTAGTGTGCCTTTCTTGTTCTTTCCTGTTCAGTAGAATATAATAGAACTGAGGTAGATTTTAGTTAAAAGGGTAAGAGAAAGTTCTTGCACCGAACAGCTTCAAGTGTGACTAGGCAAAAGATTTAAAGATTGGCAGAATAGGAATGTTAATAAACTCACTTTACAGCTGAGGGGACTGTGTTATAATTGGTCACAGGAAAGTTGTCAAGCTTCACTTTAATTCATTTTTTTGGAATAACATCTTGGATTTTCCTACTGAGAGCTTTCTCTCTGTCTGAGCTATTTCTTTAAAGCGTGTTTGTCGTCATATATTATGGGTCTGGGACAGTTGCCTGTGATTATATGATTGCTCATGAATGCTCTGCTAATGGTATTTTTCCTGAAGAAAAATATTGACTAATTTGTTTTGAACTCCTACTCCACCCACATGTAGTAGTGTAGAATTATGCAAATTTTGTAAATGAGAAAAGTAAATTTCTACCAAGAGTAATAATGTTTATTTAAACGTGGATATCTCTTATTTCAGCTTGTTTTGAATGATTGTTATGGCAGTCTCATTGCAGCACATTTGAAGATCTAGATCTTTACATTTGATCCTTAAAAATATTGTCTTAGAAGAAATTGTAACACAGAAGAATATTGCCAATAGAAGACCTTTTGGTTCTGATTAACAAACCCTGTCTTACTTCCATTTATCAAATTTGGATTTACTCTGTTTATTAACATTTAAAGTTTTTCATTTTACATTTTAATTGCTGTGTTTTTCTAAAATGCCTAGACTTAACAAAACTTGTGTTTTATCAAATCAAGACTGGCAAAAGTAAGAAGGATTTTGTGTTAAATTTGGCCTATTTCAGCATACTTTGTTCAGGTGAAGTTTCTATGTTTTTGCTTGATAAGAATATCAACTCACACTAGGTACAGTAAGCATAACCCAGCTGTTTTAAACTACTCCTCCATTTGCTTTGAACTCCTTATTGATAAGGACTGTATATTACATTGAATTTAAAACATTGCTTTATCAAAAAAGGCATAGAAGAGTTAAAAATGCCTCAAATGCACAAAAACACCAAGATTAAAGTTGTGAGGATTTCAGCAAAAGAAGATGGTGTTGGTCTCTTTTAGGATATCCTTTATTTTTGTTGTAAAATCTATATTGATTATGCTGTCTTTTTGTTATTACTGATTTTTTTTTAATAGCAGATAGGCTTGTGAAAAAAATGTAAACAGCTACAGAGGATGAATTACAGTACATGCTATTTCAGGAGTACAGTAATATACATGCAAAGCTTAAATGAATGGGCATTTAAGCTTCAATATAGTGAAACACTGGGGAACTACTGTAGAAACTATCAGTCTTATCATGGCAATATTAAAAAAAACCCTAAATTCTCTGAACAGGACTATGCAAGTTTTGCAATTTCTAGAAGCTAACAAACTCAATCAATAAATAGAGAGAAAAGCTTCAGTTTTGAGAGCTTTTTTCTTTTTTTTCCATTGTTAATCCTTTCCTTTGTTTCATTGGCAAGTTAAGAGTTGGTAGTCTTTATTTTTGGTATAGGTGTTCTTGGTATTCATGATTTTTGCTATCCTTTACTTTTTTGGTTTTAATGAACTAGCAAATCAATGAAAAACAGTTGTTTTAAGTCATCTTGTTTTAGAAGTTGAAAATCTTTTGAAGTTGAATTGCAGATTTTTTCAGAACATTGACTTTCTGTAGAATATAGGAATCGTGATGTTTTGTTTAAAACATGCAAGGATAAAATTTTGGCATATAAATATCCTCCATTTGACTCCTACATAGTTAAAAAGTTTACTTTTATCCTAGGAAATGTCTTTCTGATATATGGCTTTAGTGCCTGAAGGGAATCAGCAGGTATGAATCACACCAGGTGATAGAGGTATGATGGAGAAGATTGAAGCAGTGATTAGGGTTCTTAATTAGCAAGAATCTACAGGCTGTAAATTAGTGCCAGCAGAAGTAATTAAACTACTTTATTTGAATTTGGTGACAAGCATACCTAGTTTTATGAGGCAAACTTAGTGTGAAGATTAAAAGAAAAAGATACTTGTTTGTGAGATGCAATGCAATGTGTTTCAAACATTCAAAGACAAATTAATTTTTTTCTGCTGTTATTAGATTCTTCTGTTTGTTATTCATTAAATGTTTTCTCCTGTTTAATTTTTATATATGTACTATCTTTGTGGTTTTGTTTTTTTTTTTTCATGAGGACAGGTGTAAAGGATTTGGAGTCAGAGACACATAGGGAATAGCACCTCTTCCTGCTTTAGCTGCTTTTACACTCACTTTATGTGCAAATGTCTCCTGGGTCCAGAAAAGCAAAGTATTCTTGGAAAATGTTTTTGGTCAGAGGACCCAGTGGATTTTCAAAGCTCTTTTGTGTTTCTGTTATGCTAGTCTGCTCTGACTGAATATGAAGCTACTGGGCATCATATAATTTGCAAATAGACTGTGCCCTGATCTTGAGCAAATGTTTGGTCATTAGGGATCCCCAAGACCTTCAGAGTTTTTTAATTACTTTAAATGTGATCATTATCCTTCTGATTCTCTCCGTAGCACTGTTACAGGAAACAGAGGCCTGTTATGATATGGTACGGCCAACAGACATTAAAATTTTCTTGGGTATTGCTGTTGACTGATGTTTTGACTCAGTCTAAACAGCAGGTGGACAGAATAGAGTATTTTTTTTTTTCTTTTCTTCTTTTCAACTAGTAAACTTTGTGCATTCCTCCCACCAGTTCTTTCCCTCCTTTCTTTAGGAATACAAATTATCATTTTCAGTAGCTTCCCTTTTTGCTTTTCTTGTATTGAAACTGTGCTGTAATCCTACTATCTCATCTAGCTGTAGGAGATGGAAAGCTGTATTAACCATATCATCTCTAATCACATCAGAAGGACCTCTCTTAGTGCAATAGACCAGTGCTTTTAGAGACCTTGCATCCAGCCTAGTTCAGGTTCCTCGTTCATTAACCATGTGGCACAATCTATCATTCGTATTTTTGATTAGAGTCTTCTTGATATATCTAGAGTTTGTTGAATCTGACTCTCAAGATGAGTCAGTTTTACTCCTTCTCCCCCTCCTACTCGTCCTGACACTTCTGCATCAGAAAGAGTAATATTCTCTGACTCATTTTTTTTTTTAAGAGATCAAAGGGAATTCAGTCTGAGGAAACCATATCCACATGCATCAAACAGGAAACTTTCAGAATATTTGTGCAACCTATTGAACATTTTTGTGGCCCCTTACTTTCTGGCTTCTGACAGCTTCCTAGGAAGTTTTTCCCCTCCTTATCTTTTTGGTTCAAGAATCAGTAGATCTGAAAAGCAGACTGCTAAAGAGACTGTTCCCTTTGATTAATAAGTGAATAAATTTGCTGTAGAGCCAAGAATGGAACATCTTGTAACTGTTGGCAGTGTTACTAAAAGAATAAGTATCCTCATGGAAGGGGGCAGAGCATAACGAGAGTTTTGATCAAGAGGAAAGAAGACAGTCTTAGAAAGGCTTTCAAGAGTTGTTGCATTACTGTAAACAACTATCTGTTTTCTTCTGGACATGGTCCAGTGACTGCAGGAACTAAACAAGTCATTTTCAGGCTCATATGATTTTGAAACTGGACATTTTTTTAGCTACTTGACTTTGTTTCTTCCTTTCTGGCAGAGTCGGCCTGACTTTATATGTCTGATGCCAGGAATGTGGCATTCATATTTTTTAGCTCAGGAGGTTGCCACTGCAAATCTGCATAAGATGGCTCTCATTTTCCATTCTGAAGTGCTCATATTTGCACTGCTAAAGAAAACTGGAGCATATCATCTAAGACATTTGGGGAAGCTGTTTCGCTGAGTTCATCCCAAGATTAGCAGTGAGAATGAAAGTCCCCATTTGAGCATCTCCCA
Organism: Scopus umbretta; assembly: GCA_013400535.1. Lineage (NCBI taxonomy): Eukaryota > Metazoa > Chordata > Aves > Pelecaniformes > Scopidae > Scopus > Scopus umbretta. The sequence continues at coordinate 17,147 of VZTL01000867.1, forward strand.
TGCAGGAGAGATGATAAGTGTGGGATAGTCCCCTATTTTAACTTCTCTAGTGGCTGTAGAGATAATAGTAGGCCAATGCTAGTCCTCATTCTCCACTACTACTCCTGTAAAGGAGATGCCAGGGAAATAGCTGGAGCACAGCATACTCTGGCTGTCTCCCTAGTTGTGTTATGACTGGATGTCGTTTCTGAATGTGACAAGTAAAAGCATTTCCTTGTGTAGCCCTTGTATTCTCTGAGCCTGGGACAGAAAACACTTCCTGGCTACATCCCATCATGGATCTGCTGCATCCAGCAGATTTTCGATGCTGCAGAAAATCTGGCAGTCTGTGTAGATTCACAGATTTCACAATCTGCTCCTAAGAGCCAAAGACTACCATGTGTGAAGGAAGCCATACTATTGAGGAAACCACTTGTCGAGGAGTTACTTGTTTTAACAGTTTCAGCCATTTTAGCCCTTCCCCACCCCCCCACAAAGAGAGGGAAACAAACCAACAAGAACACAAATATTCTTGTCAAAATCTTCCCTTAATTTAGTAGGTTCTTTGGGTTGTGACCACAAAACTTGTCCCTCAGAGGCAGCAGTGGCTTTCTGAGTCACAGACGACAGTAGAATATATTTAAAGCATAATTTTGGTACTCATAGGCAATAGTAGAATACATTTGTTGAACCAAAGTTCCACTGGATTTGTCAGAGGGATTCTAGAGCTTATACACTAATTTCAGAGAATGTCAAGACACTTCCCAAATTTTCTGCTTTTCTGGCTGGTTTGAAATACAGTGAGTACAATCTAAGGCAAAGTTCTTTGTAAGTATTTAGAGATTTAGTCCTGACTGACTCTGTGTGTTAGAAAGGGGTGCAAGTAATATAGTCTGTATGAATGAATATATGTGTATGTGTACACGTAGTTATGTATCTTTCAGGATCTGGGCATAGCTAATTTGGCATGGATTTTGTTATTTTAGTATCTGGATGCTGTAGTAAGGTTCCTTTCTAGATTGGTGGAACTCATTACCAAAGGAGTGATGCTCATTCCGCCATTGGGTGATATAAAGGAAGATTTTGCATAATAGTTCCTGACAAGATGTCTTCCAATATAATACTATAAAACCCAAATATTTGGGAAGACAAGGAAACTTCATTAACTCTTTTTAAAAATAAAAATGTATGCAACAGAAACTTTTAATAAGATGTTAGATTTCCAGATGCTTTTTTTTAAATATACACATTCATTGAAAAAAATCACATATATATAGATAAAACAACAAATTATAATTATGATCAATTATATAACCATAAATCGCTCATATAATTATGATACATAATTTATAAAAATATATACATACAATCATGTATAAAATATTATATCTATATAAATTTTATACACATATAAATATTAGGCATACTCCTAAGTCTTTCTTTAGTCTTCTTCTTACTAAAAGGTTCATTTGCGTTTTGCTTTCTAAGTTTTATACAGTCTGAAAACCTTTCTATGTACGGGTACCTCTTCAATATTAATTTTGCTTGATGTGTAATGACCTATGGCAAAAGAGAAGATTGTTTGGTTCTTTCTATTATTATAAGGCTAAATGGATACCGTGCACATGGAGGAACATTAGTACACTAATGTAAACTATATTATTGGTCTCATAATCTAAGTCAGAAAAGAAGTAACATTTCCCAGATCAGGAGTTTAAGCATGTGTCCACTTTATTAAAATTGTGAGGCTTTCGTGAATTTGGCCCCATGAACACTGCAGTTTCACTGACGAGGAATTGCCTGATTAGATTACTCCGAGCAGTGCTGGAGGCTCTTTCCTCTAAGCCACAAGGGCTCCGGCTCCTGCTCTTGGGCCACTGCAGACCTGTCGCGTACAGGTCTGCAGCTGCGTCTCCTCAGCTGCTGGGCCTGGGCTGCGGCTGGTCCTTCTGGAGGCAGCAAGGGCTGCCGTGACACCGCCAGAGCTGCATGGTGTCCTCTTGCTGGTAGGAAGGCTGTAGGTTCCTGGAGGACATGGCCTCTGCCTGCTCACGTGGAACAAAGATCCAGTTTCTGCACTGGCAGGAACACAGTGTCTTGTAGCTGGGGTGGGTGTTCGGTTTCCTACCTGGTGCAGCATTTCTGTGTCCTTTGGCAGACAGCAAAGACAAAGGCCCTGCTTTCCTAAGTGGCAGAACATCACTGCGTCTCCCGGCTGTCAGTCAAAACTTGATTCTCACTGGCTTTAAGGAAGGAGGAAAAGGGAAAGCTTTTAGTGTTTGGGTTCACGTTGAAGTACTTAATTTAGGTAGACAGGTGATAGTTCCTGCTGTGTATAAAATAATGCCCAACACTGATAAAACACATTATTAATTTCAGTTGAAAATGGCTTAGCTTCTCCATAAGACTGAAAAGAAAATTAAGGGCTGTCTAATATATGTTTTTGGCAAAATACTAATTTTGTTCCTCATCTTCTGTAAACAGATGTTTTGATGTGATTTTATCCTAAATTTTTATCATAAACTTTATTAATCTTCCAGTTTTCCTTTCATACTGCTAGTTATTCATAAGGGGTCTAAAATATTGCTGTGTAATAAAATTAAAGCTTTGTAAAAAGAAAAAGCCCACTAGAAAAGCCCACTAGAAATATAATAATAATAATAATAATAATAATAATAATAATAATAATAATAATAATAATAATAATAATAATAATAATTCCCTCATACCTGGTGGGGAATTGATTACACTTGTGAAAATTTAGACTTGTCCTTGTAGTAAATGATGGCTGTGAATGGCTTTGGTGTATTATCTTTGGTGGTCTTACAATGTCATTAGTTTAATATAGATTACTCTTCATTAATTATATGCAAGTTGCTAAATGATTTAATTTTCATAAATGGAAGTTATCTTTGCATAATTCTAATAATCAGGACATTTTGCTTAGAACTTTGCTCTGTCTCAAAGTCAGTGAGAAGAAATTGACTGTTAATGAGAAAACCTGCTACTATCAGTAAGCTATTTAACATAGCTGAGTATTTTTCTTGGGACCCAAGCAGATGTTGAAGCAAGTGAAAATAGTAGAGATTTTATATTTATTTGTAAATACTAATGCTGCTTATTTTGGGTAAACAAAACAAATTCATATGTCTCAAAACAATTTTGTGTCAGTAATCTTGTTTCCTTGAGTTAGGAGTTACCTTCTAGTAATACTTCATGTTGCAAACATGCATGTTATAATAAACAAAGCACAAGCTCTGATGTTTAAAATCGACTGTTACAAACATGCTTTGCTTTTGGAAGGATTATGTATGTACCTGTCGTACTTGTCATAAAATATGGGGTTTTCTCTACAAGAAAAGATGTTGTCTTTGGTTAAAATGATCTCGGGATGAAATGTCAATAAGTTTAATTATTACTGAAAACAGGGCTATTCTTGGCTTTCTTGTGCGTTGTTTTTATTAACTGAATTCTACCAGTTGACATGTGATGAGTAATCTGTCATGTATCTTGTTAGTAAGTTAGCAAATACCAGTGAGAATACAGAAACTTTTAGTCTACAGTCACACCTAGGTCTGTTTTCTTGTAGAGCTGACCAAGAGCTGTTTGGAATCACAATGGTTAGTGAAGCTGTGAAGGGACATGGTCACCTTGAGCCAGATATCAGCAAGGAGTTTCTGTGTACCAATGGATTAGAAAATGTTATAATTGAGGAATATCTTTTAGTTTGTCTTAAAATTTCACCTGCAAAAAATTTGCTAGCCTCTGATGGAGAAAATAAAAACTGATATAAAATAAAAAGAAAATGACTAGATAGGTCTTACTGTTCAAGATGAATGTAAAATGTAAAAAACCATAGCAATCAATAATGTGACAAAAGTGAATGTTATGGTGGTTTCAATAATTCAGAAGAGTAATAACATGGAGAGAAACATATTTTAAAAATGAGTGATTTTCAATTTACTATTTCTCTTTAAAGCATCATTTATTTCTACTAGCCTCCAGCTGAGTTGCAGACCAAGGAGGGTAAGCGCTAAGGACTGCAATTGTACCAAGTGTCCTTGCTGAGATACTTTCATCTCTTGTAGATGAGGCTGTATTAATACTTGGGCTCAAATAACCTTTAAAAGGCTTCTACTCTGAAATCAACAATCTTAAAGCCAATGCTTTCTCATATTTAGCACAAGTAATTTTCTGCTCATTATTGAACTCTACTGAGATATTCTTTAAATGCATGGTTTTGGAACTTTTCCCATCTAATTATTATATGCTCTTTTTTTCTCATTTTTACTTTAAAAAAACAAACAAACAAAAAAAAAAACAAAACTGCTTTCCCAAAAGGATAAACATTTTGGTTGCCCACTGTTTTATAGTCAGGGCTTGTCATTGATAGACTCATTCTCTGGACATAAAGGAAGAAGCAAAATGTCCAAACTGGTACTTGCAGGTATCTTAGACATATGGGAAGAAGACCAGAACAGAGGTCCAGATGCGGAAGAGTGATGCTTGCAAAGCATCACTTGAAGAAGGATATCCTTGAAAAAGGATAGACTTATAATGGGACCTGGAAAGTCATGGTCTAGGTGACATTTAAATATGAATCTGTGTGCAGAAACTAAAGTATTTTTCTTCTGAATTTGTAGACTTAGTGTTTGGTTTAATAGTCATCCTGGCTTAATATTTCAATAACTGTGCTGCAAAAATATCTCCCCTCAAAAAACCCTCCTTCTGATGAATAAAATGTGTCATTAACTCCCTTGAAGTAATTTAAAATAGAATTATTTTAAGCAAAGTAAGCCAAAGAATGAGTTAATGGAAAAATGAAGCTGTCATCAGCACATCAGCTCAGACCTTCTAAAATATCAAGGCCTCTTTGAAAAAAGCCCTGAGGCCCAGCCTCTTGATTTTAGCCTTATCCTTCCCATAAGACTATTTATTACATGGAACTGAATTATTTCTTTTTCTTCTTTTTTTTTTTTTTTTTTTTTTTTTTTTTTTTTTTTTTTTTTTTTGTTAACATGAAATACTTGATGTGATTTTCCTAGAGGGACCACTTGAAGTTTGTGGTAAGCTACTGGTTTCTTGTAATTTACTCCTTTTTATACCCTGTTGGAATTGTAGCTGACCTTACTACACTTTCCATTAACTAGTTTTAATATACTTTCCCTTGTCTAGTCAATCACAAGTGTGGAAGCAAAATTCTTTTTCCCTTCCCAGTATGTTGAACTCACTCATGGCTCTTACTTTCTGCCTTTCTTGTGTTATGAGCTCCTTCCACCAAGTTCATTTTACAAAAACCTGTAATTCCTTACTGCTTTCCCTTCTTGTAAAAAGCCAACACAGGGCATCTGGTCCAATAAGTAACTTAGAGATCTCATGTGGATTTTTTATGTATTGTTTTTTTGTTGTCTAATGTATTTTTCCTGAAAGTTTTGAAGTCACATGCAGCATGGTGTTTTCTAAAGAAAAATATATAACTTTTTAATCAGAAGCTGAAAGCTAAAGTTCAAGTTCCTTCCTCACACTTTTCCCCTG
>VZTL01000869.1:0-52798 GCA_013400535.1 Scopus umbretta
CCTCAAAACAACAAAAAGGCATTGTGTACTAGGGCAAAATATGTTCTTGTTTTTTAAATGATTTCATTCAAACAAGCTCCCATGACATTTGGAAAAATGTATAACCCGTTGTGCTAAATTTCCCAAAGCTTTGGGATTCCTGCTCCTTTTATATTTGTGAATAAAACTCTCCCATCGTGCTGGAACACGATGGCTCTTCATGTTCCCATCATGAAGGAACACGTGTGAAGAGCCACAGGCCTTTTATCCCCACTGCTCCCTCCCCACCTTTGGTAAATGCCGGGTATCTTTGTTTCAGCTGCCTTGCAGAGGACATCTCAGTCGAGCATACGGTCTAGTTGTCCCACCACCAAGGCTCACTCCCTGTCCTCTGAAGGTTACAGTCTTTACTCCTTTCCTGTCTTTCCCACCCAAGGACATCGAGGGGAATCACTTCCCTGTGTTTTTGCCGCATCCCAGGCAGTCGGGAAGGAACCCAGATTTCCTAGCGCCAAGGGCAGGGTCCTCCCTGCCGCGCGGCATTTTGCGCAGTGTGTGGTGTGAACGGGCCTTTAGTTTACTTCGCGCAGTTGTTAACTCGGCACTCAACTTAGTGCGAGGAACGGGCTCGCTGAATTTGTGTCTTGGCTTATTTCAGCCTTCTGTAGACATGTCTGTATAATGAACGCAATAAAATTTTAATGGTTTAAAAAAAAAAAACAAACCAACAACAAACCAGACAACAAACCAACCCTTTCATCAGCAGATCATTATCTCATTGCAGGCAGGTCATGCCAGAGTGTCACTGGCCCAGAATCTAAACAGCATCTAACCAGGAGAAGTCATTCTTCAAACACAAATCCCAGAATGAGCCATTGCATTATATAAGAGCTATGAATTATTCATCAGCTCTGATTTAACATTCATCCTGCCACTGAGGCTAAAGCCAGCCATGTATTTGCTGGTAAAAATAACAATTTGCATTACAGTGAATAATAATGCAAATTGTTATTTTACCCTTAACTGACAGTATCATTACCATGATAACTTTACATACAGATAGAAATTGTATCACTTCATACTTTGAAAGTCCTCTGAGACCCAATAGTTGTTCCTGTAAAGTTGTTTTATATAGGTATATATGTACACGTGTGTGTGGTTTTATATGTATCTACACAGTCATACGCAGCTGAAATTCAACCTTTGGATTTTGAATAATACCAGACAGGCAAAATAAAAGGACTGTGCAAACAACAATATATTCTAGGAATCAGTATTGCTTTATACTTTTGGCTGTATGCTAAGCAATCCTTCATGCCTGCTGCTCTTTCTTTCTCCATCCATTTTTCAGCATGACTTTCCTTATGCAGCGCACACTGTGCGTTCAGTATCTCCTTTTTTTTTTTCAGCTGCAAATGTAACAAATTATATTCTTTGACTTTTTCCCTTTGTTTTTTTTGCATAGCAGTTGAATACGTTGACTCCTGAGGATAATAACCTACAGTGGCCTGCTCTGCCCAGAATACTGAATGTGTAAATCAATATCATTGACTGGTGGTATTAATTATTTCAGCAAATTTTCCCGGGCCAGTGTTGCAGCTTTCATTCAATTACATGTGATTTAGTCCCCCGTAGTTATGTAGGACAGCGGCAACGCAGGTTACGTAACCTAAAGGACAAGCTCCTTCTACTTTCACAGTAATTAGTGTTTTCTTCCTACAGTAGAAAGGGTCAAATCCTCACCCCCAGGCCCATTAGGCTGACTACAGAAGGCACAAAAGGCGTTGCAGTTGCGTTGCAGCGCTCCGAATGTCGGTCCCTTGACCCGAATGGAGCTTTGCCGGTTTTGTTCTGTTTCATTGTCTTGTGGGACCAAAGGGCAATAAAATTAACTCCCTGCAGTCTGCCCGCCTGGCCTGCGTAGCCTACGTCCTCTTCCTCAGCACCTCCAGAAAGCTTGTAAAAGTCCTTGAAACGGAGGTCTGAGATAGAGCAGAAGAGCAAGCCTTCGCTAGGCGCAGGCAGGGGTGAGGAAAAGTGTAATGTTGACCTTAAGAGGCAATATATTTAATTTTAAAGCCAGATGGAGTTTATCCAAGATCCCCAAACACATATGATATGACTTAAAAAAGAAAATGATTGGCAAATACGGTTGACTAAGGTCTCCGTTTTGCTAGTGAGGACGGTGAGGGAGACTATCGCGGCCATTCATGACACTTTTCCCTTGTGTTCAAAGCAAAATTCTGCTTTTTGTAGCATTCACTGAGATTTTGTTTTCTTTGACTTTGTGTGGAAAGCTTTGTATGCAGGCTGTGCTGCAAAACAAAAAAACCGCCAGCACTCCAATGCAAAACCGGTGTGAACTATTGACTGCCTGCTCACAGTCCCGCTGGGCTCCGGACGTGCGAGCCAAAACAGCTTGCACAGACATCGTTTTTCTTGGCACGTTAATGTTCTGAGCTGAATCTGGTTTGCTCTTATTAGCCTTCAGCCATCAGAGATAGAAACATCGCTGTTTATGCAGTGTCAGAAGCAGATGCTTCTCCTTGTGCATAACGGAGGGACTTTCCTATGGAGAAACAAAAATGTTTCAAAGGAGAGCCGCTTGTCACGAGGGCAGGAAGAATTACGTTTACGGGTCCACGCTGCTTACCTTGATCTATTTTGTATGTTTGAAGTCGTAGAAAATAATTTTTAATCACTGTGGGTAGGAGAAAATAGATTTATGTCCTCTTTGTCACAGGTGCAAGCTGCTTTAAGCTTGCTCTGTAGAGTAAAATCCAGCACATCCAGCCGTTATTATTTGCATGTACAGGCTTGCTTACACAGACAGACCGTTTCTGTCGTTGAGTATTTTTGCAGGTCTGGACATGAGACTGGGGAGTAGTTTGCTGGCTATTTTAGCAGGTGTATCAAATGCTGCTGTGTACAGGGCCTCCTGGGTCTGCTGTAGAGCAAACCAGCTCCTCCTTGGAGCTTTTGCAGTCTGCCCATCCTAATGCAACCACTCCTGCTTCACTTACCCCCCCTCCTACTCACCACGCTGAACTATGGAGCAGATATGAACTAGTAGCAACCCTAAAAGACAGGCTGAAAGCGTGAGGATGGAGAGACTAGAAGAGGAGCGGGCAGGTAGTGGAAGCCCTTCCAGGGGCTTCATAGTTGCCAGAACCCAAAGGAATGACCCCTGTAACAGTACCCATTTAGGGGGCCAGGTTTGGGTCCCATACAAGCAGCGTACTCATAGTTTACAGCTCTGAGGGATCATCTCCCCTAGATTCTGGGATTAGATATCCCCAGTGCCTATGCAGACTGTCCAAATCCACATTTAGGATTTCAGAAGAGGGCTAGAGAATGGCGAAGATCTGTCTGTCTCATGCATGCATGAGACCTAAAATTTAACACTAATGGGCCTTGATGTATGAAACAGTAGGAGCACCCTTACATGAAAATTCAGCTTCTCTCTGCTATTGTTCATTTTGAAGTACCTGCCACAGCTGCTTACATACCATGCATATCCACCAAAGCAATGTTTCATAATCACTGATTAGATTGCTTTCATTCTCTCCACAATTTCTTACACCTTTTTTTTTTTTTTTTGATCCTTTACCATTGTGCTAAGCCTAACGTTAACATGGGAAAACTTTAGAGAAGTCACAGATATATTATTATGGCTTTAGCCCTATACTTTCCACTTCAGATCAAAGCTATGTCACGAAAGGCATTGCAGACACAGTCCTCATCCCGGAGAACTTAGCGTTACTGTAGAGGCTATAAGCGGGGGAATTATGATGGGACATTGGCTTGATACCATGCTGGAATCTCTTGTCATGTTCCTGGGCTAAGTGTGCAGCTCTTGAAGAAGCCAGATATCTTCAGTGGTTTCAGCAAAGTGGAAAAACATATTCTTCAAATTTCCCACATTGTTATTCTATGCTATTGCTCGTTATGGTAGGAATATAACTCTTGCTAATTAAAATAGGTACTAGCAATTAAATTAAACAATGCCTTAAAATGCCCAGCTTCGCATAATATTCAGTGATGGCTGTTTCTGCAGGGGATACTTTCTCATGAGTATATATTTTATTAAGATGATTATGACATGATTTCCTTAGTTTCAGAGCACTGATTCCTTCAAGGGCTTGTCCAGCACCTCAGCCTCCTGACGAGACAGGCAGTGGCAGAAGGGGAGGAGGGAAGGAGAGAGCAGTCAGCAAGCTGAACAACTTGGAAAATAAAACCGAGAGGATCACATCCTCAGATTATTGGATAACCAGCTAATTTCAGTTTTTATCAAGGCCCATTTGATTCATGAGTCAAGGGTATATTGAACATTTTTCTTGATCTTGGTACTTTATTATTCGTAAAACAGCCAAGGTCTTTCTCCATTATTTCTCAACTCTTATGGTGAGGTATAAAGCAGCAGAACATTAGCTAATGTGTGTACCACTGTATTTAGAAGTGGTGTAGTAGTTTTTATGTTATTTCAGATCAGAATCCGGATGGGTACCTGCTGCTGAAACATATTCTAATTGGCAAAACTGAAGTCTATGCAAGTGCTCACTGCAGAGGAGGATACATATCCAAGCAGATTCTGGTGTCCCCCTCTCAGTTGTTTCAGAAGTTGCCCATCAAAATATGTTTTTCCAGCACCGAATACAATGAGATTCCTCTCGTCTCTTCAAGACACAAAAGGAGGCACAGAGTTAGATATGAAATACAGTTTCACTTGAAAGATCAGCTTACAAATGAACCGTCTATAACAACAATTTTTTTTCTGATCGCCTGTCTTCCAGCATTGACCTTAGGACTAGGCAGTCACTGTGGGTTACCTGCTTCAGGTGCCTAACGGTGACAGACAGTTCACTGGCCAAATTCTGCTCTGTAGTTTCCTTGAGTTTCTCACTAATTGTTCATGGTGTAAATTTAGCATGACTTCAATGTTTTTATTTCAAGGACTCCACTAACATTAGGAAACAAAACTGCTGTTCAAGCCAAGTTCTCATCCGCCTTTGTACGACTGTCACATAGCTTAGAGGTTGGAAGATACTTTGCCAAATCTGAATTGAATTTGTGGAAGAAAATCAAATGGAAACCTAGAAGCGCACATTTTTTTCAGTGTGGCTTTCTAGCCTAGACCGCCATTATAAGATGGGGTGAAGTTACTTATTGCTGGACCTTTTCCTGATGGACAAAAATGTCTATGTTCTGGGGTTCATGCCAGTGGGTTTTTATGAACCAAACTGGAATTCTGAGTATAGAGAAGTCAGATTCACATCTGCATTTGACTTCTTCGGTTTGTATTGTTTCCCCTTCCCTTTCCAACTGTATTTATCCTATGATACGCTGTGTTGTGCCTTCGAGTAGACTGCCATGTGGAACTGAATCCTAGTTAACTTTTTCATATTGCTTTGGAAACGGAGCCAGCTGCTGCGGCATCCACCGTGAGCAACTTGGCAGTTAGAAAGCCCAGCTAAGAGAAGCAGTTATAGCGGGTTTCTGTGGACCCCATTTTAAATATTTTAGTTTGTTTCTCTTCTAGATGGTATCACAAGTAGGCACAGAGTAGAGAAGATTATGCTAATGCTTGCAGTTATAACCTCCTGGGACTCCTAGTATTTTCCTCTTTGGAGTCCTTTCCTGAGAGACGAACTGCCCAGCTGGAGCCTCCAATCTCCTCTTCAAAGCAGGTTTCAGCTCCTGCTCTGAATGCTATTTATTTTGGGAAGGAACAGACCAATTTTTTTTTTTTTTTTTTTTACTAGATTTATCTGACAGAGAGCCCTCTCTTGATTTAGACCACACAGACGAATTCACAGACGTAGCGGCATTTTGCAGAGCTGCACAGCAGAAAGCAGCTGTCCCCTGGGGAAACTGTTGGAAAGCAAAACCCGTCCTTCTGAAGTGTCTTTGCTTTTGGTAAACCAGGATTTTTCTGACTGCTTTTCTTATGCCTTCACTTGCCCAAGTTTTCCTTCTCTGTGCTCACTCTTGCACAACTGTAATCAAGAGCAAACTTTCACCGACCTCACCAAATGGGAAGATTAGGCCCGTGAAACTCCTGTCGTTACAGGGTGCAGTGTGCTTGCACACAGTAAATGGTCTGCGTGGAAGAAACTGTTGAACCAAGCAATGGGCTCAGTCCTTTTAATCCCAGTTGTATTGCCTCGGTAGAGAAAGAGACAGAAGCGTAAGACACTCCAGCTTGGGATCTCATTTCATTTGCAACTCCAGAGTGGGGAATGCCAAACGGATTGCAACGAGGGCAGGTTTCTACCAGCAGCAATCAGCATGTGACTGGTTTTCTGGCTGGCATCTTCTTGGCTGCTCTGTAGGTTCTGCTTTCTGTGCAGTCGCTAGAGAGCTGTGAAGCTATCTATAGGTGAGAGAGTGTGAATTTACTGCTGCACCATTGCCATTTATTTTTTTGGATGTGTCTTTCTTTAATTTTCTATGCCAAAAACACTTGCATCACCCTAGCTAGGAATGCTTTATGGTAAAAGCAGCCAGTTCTTCCCATGCTTTCAGTTATATTTTCTAGAAAAGTGCATTTAGTATGCCATAAACACCTCTAAGCTGATGAAAATGGTATCTCATTTATTGCCTGGTTTGTAAATGCCACGGCAGGTCTGGTACACATTCCCTGAGCAGACTGCACAGGAAAAGCTCAGCACAATTTGCATCACAAGGTCAATGTGACCCCATTATTCCCCTACAATCTCACTACTTTAATGCTGATGAGTAGCACAGAGTCTACGGCTGTAGGTCACTACAGGCAGGGCCTCAAAGAAAGGGACGGAAGGTGCTGGGGGAATTGCTGGCTGTCGTAAAGAGGGCAGGAGTAAGACACGGTGATGACCGTCTCGAGGCCAAGGCAGGCCGAAGGGAAGGAGGTAATGGTGAGTACCGCTTTTTCAAGCGAGGGTTGGCTGCAGGAAATTGGGGAATAGCAGTGCTAATAGAGATGGCATAGCCTTTTGTTTATTTGAAAGCTGTGCTGTGCTCAACAGCTGCTTTCCCCAAACCGGTTGCCTTCACCTCCGCTGAGCTGCAGCATGTTTGGTTGGCTTTTGGAAAGGACTGGGACATGGTTTCTCTTTTGAGACAGGTCCATTTTATTCTTGGCTAAGTGATGCCAAATCTTTATGCTAGTACCCTGTCAGATGAGCCCCAGAGCATCCTTCGGAAAGCGTGCTGGCATTTCTGGAAGTGAAAGCTGTGCTGGATCCAAGTGCCTCTTCTGGCAGTGATAGAAGAGGGCGACATTCAGCTGGCAGCACGGCCCAGCCCTGCGGTGAGCGATCATTACAGAGATGTGCTCATTACTGCGTAGCCCAGAGATGATTTTATTCTCTTTTGCTTCTCTGTTTTGTATCACCAGACGAGAACGCAGCCTCCCAAAGGGAAACGTGGATATTAGCTCCGCACGTTGGCGCCCTGAGTCCCCTAGCAAGCAGCTAGCCGAAAGCTGTGGGTGCTGAGCAGGGGTTCTGTCCCTGCCTGGCAGGACAGGGATCGGGGAGAAGCGTAACCTCCTTGCTCTCAACGGAGGCTGTAATCTGGGTCTTACTGCCTGTTAGCTGCCAGTTTTTATTAGGCCTAGAGGCATTCACTTAGAGACCTTTTCCTCTGCCAATTCTGTTTGAAACCAGCCAACAGGTTCAGAAATGAGGTGGAAGGAGTATTAAGAGCACATGAATAGGCAGATGGCACAACTGTATATGTTTCATTTCCTGCGGGAAACCAGACACAGCTTTCCATCAGAAACTTGCAGTTTTGAAACATTTAATGGTAAGTCATCCGAAGCAAACTTCTGTAAATTGCAGAAACTTCAATGCAATGCCTTGGTCTTTGTGCATAGTTAAGTGCTCTGTGAATAATGCATATACTAAAAAAAGCCTGTCTTTTAAGTGACTCACATTTTGCTAAATTTAGCATTGCCTCCGTGCTGGCGTTCCCCGTCTGTGAAATGGGAACAGCACTACCTCTTACCTCCTGTCAGCACTGTAGGTTTAACTTCACAAAAATCCTGTGAGAAATGCTACTGAAAAGCTGACGGGGAAACAGAATTTTGTTTTCAAACTAGGATTTACCTACGGTGCAGGAAGAAGGGTCAAATGCTAGGCACTAAAACACAGATTGCATGTCGGTCGAACTGAATGCTGCTGCCCACGCTGTGCACTGAGTGAGGCTGGAGTCCTGTGGAAAACCAGTATGCGGTCACGTAACTAAAAGCACTGACATAATGCATTCGTCCAAGATGGTTTGGCTAAGGTTGCATAAGTAACATTGGTTCTGGCATTTCCCAACGCCTGAACACTTGGCTTTTTTACCTTAATAACGCTCTTGCAAGCTCCTTTGCATGTATGTCTGTCTAACAGCGAACTTCTTCCTCCCCTGCCAAAGTGCTTCTCTGCACAAGAAATACAGGGCCATGCTCCGGGCAATGCAGAAGGTCAGCAGAAACGATCTCATTTTGGTTAGCATTTCCACCTTACTTTTTCATTTCCTCGGTACGATTTTCCCTTGTGCCTGAGGTTAACGCATGCGCCGTGGTAGAATTTCTTTCCCTCTTCCAGGAAGTGGCCCTTTCCGCTGTCAATTTAAAAGGATACATTTGTCCCGTGTTGGTATCGCACCGAGATCTCTAGCTTCAGATGTAGCCCATCACATGATCTAATCAGGCAAAACCATTTAAATCCAGGTGATCAACAGGAGAGAAAAAATGGAATTCATTTAACCCATCTGTGAAATACCCACCTGACCATAAAGCAGTTCCAAATCCAAAATTTCACTGGAACAGTCATGCAAAAATCTCTGCAAAAGTACCAGGAACACCACCTGTCTTCTGCTTCCTTATACCCCACACACTGGAAGCAGAAGCGGTGAGCAGTTCATCTGCATTTCATAGTTGCAATTGCTTTGACACCGCATTGATATGATAAAAATATCTGAGAAGCTGCATGCCACAGGTATACAGCTGCTCTGCATATATATATATATTTTGACTACACAGTTCATAGATTTCAGGAATGAATAACTCAGTATCCCACCTGGCTTCTTTTATGTCAACAGTTTACTCGCATCGTGAGACAACATTTCTAAAATGCAGTGAATCAGTCTTTGGTACCATTCTCCTAACTGACTTTAACAAACGGCATGTCATCCTGAAAACATATACTCGACAATTCCTCAGTGTATCTGGAGTGCTACCAAATGTGTCTGCTCTTCCATGAGAGCTTAGATCTCCCTGGGCCTAGTAAGCCTCATCAACTTTTTAAACCTGAGTTTTGGAGATCAGCTGGCCATGAGAGGAACGATAAATGATGCACAGGTCTGACACAGGAAGGACTTCTTGTGTTCTTGTCCTCATTTGGCTGTCGACGTGATGAGGATTTGTTGGGAACACAGGATTTCTTGCAAATCATTAACTTACCTGCGGCTGAGGCCTGGATGGGTTATGGAGGAGCAAATCCACGTCAATGTATGTCTGTGAAAACCTGTAAGAAAGTTTTCTACAGAGATTATCTAGAACACGCCAGGTAAAGCCTTTCTTATTGATGCAATGGTTATCTCTCCTGCAGTGTTAACTGCCAGCGTAGAAGTGTTCTTTGCAGTCTTCATAGCCTATATCCTATGACACAAAACCTGATGTTGGATCGCTGACACCTTCTGGAAACAAGAACACTTAATGACTTCTAGGCTGTCTTGGAAACTCTATTTTGGTTTGTCAGTAGTTTTACAGTATGTGCTTTTTGTGTCAGTGGTCGCTTCTGAAACACTGGAGAATAACTGTTACCTGCCAAAAGGACACAACTCTTTTATTAAGGACTTCTTATTCCTTAACCATGTGCTCAGAAAATAACCTTGCAATCATTACCTTACGCTGCTGAGTTACAGCAGAACAAAGACACAAATTTTGAGATTTTATCCTTTTAGTGCTCACTGCTCTCTCTTGTTTGGCTTCATCTTCTGAAGGGCACAAGGAGGAAGAAAAAGGTTAAAACCTGCAATGGTTTTCTGTGTTCATTGCTTTGACTGAGAAAAAAGGCTAATCTTTGAGCCGTGATGTCAGCTATACGTGGTAGGTAAGAGGAATAGGCGGTAGGAATCTCATGTGAAAAATAATTATTCCAAGTAAAGATTCAGTACAGCTGCTCTCTTCCATTCCAAGGAACACATCTGTCCCCTGCGGACTGTTGTTTATGAGGGCTGTGCTCAAACAGGCCTCTTCTGCTGCTTGGCTTTCTCCTTTGCTTAATTTTGTGCACAAGTTTCTCTATTTCACTTCGAACTTTTGGGGTTGACGGTTGGACTAGATGACTTTAGAGGTCTTTTCCAACCTTAACGATCCTATGATTCCATGATTCTATGAACGATTGTGTGCCCTGGGGTGCTGTAGTGTTCCAAGCTGTGGATATTTCAACACTGGGTCATGAACAGTGTCATGTAAATGATGACCTAAAGAGACAAAACAGTAGGAAATGAGGTACTTCAGAAAAGAGTTTCAAGTGCGACTGCTGACTCTGTGGTACTTCAGTTCGGGTACTTTGAAAGAGTAGAGCATCTGATGTCCAACAATTGTCTCTCTGTGCTGCCTCTAAGTTGGTATCTAGAAATGGACAGACACTTGGGAAGTCACTGTGCTCTCCTGTTTTCTAGCAAAGGCTTCAATCTTAAAAAGAGAGACTAGAAAGGATACTAGGAAAATCTAAAATGGAGAATATGGCAAAGGCTGAAAAAGTTTATTCATAGGAACTTTCCAAAATTCATCACTGTCTACAGACCTGAAAATATGACTGCTGTTTTGCCCTTGAAACCACAGATAGGCTAAGTTATTAACTAAAGAGTTTATTAATGGGGGAAAGAGGGAATGTAGACACCTTAAAAGCCTTCTGTTCTCATTACTGAACTAGTAGGTCCTTTGTTTTTGTAATCTTTGTTAGAGTAAAAGGTGCAGCTCCTTGATAAGAAGCAATATCTAGTTAAAGATGTACCATCACTTCTGCCTTTCCGGGGAATTGTTTCAAATGAAGAGACAGTGTCTATCGGCTCTCCATGAAGAAAGGTCAGGCCATCAGCCACCTTGCTTGTCTTATGCCAGCCAAATGAATCACGAACAGCTTGCTGCTGCCTCACAAGTTCCTTGAACATTTCGCAGCTTCTGTTGCCAACGAGGCGCCCGCACAAGTCCCCCAAAGTGCTGATTGCTCTTCCCATTGGGCTCTATGTTACAATAGCTATTTTTTCCCCTTGGGGGATTCTCTGTCCATATGTCTGATGTGCTTCCTTCTTACATGCACAGAAGAAATACTTTGGGGAATGAAATTATCCTGCAGAATCCTGGGATGTGCTCATGACCAGTGTTTTGATTAAACTGTCTTTCTACTTCTTTGGCAGTCAGGCTACCAGACGTGTGTCAAGTCAACTAAGACAGCAGTTTGCACAGTCATGTGAAACCGTGAAGCCTGTGGGCTCTCAGGCAATACGCATGTTGTGCCAGTTTTATTTCCAGCCCTACGTGCATCCTACTGCCTGCCTTGTGGGTTGGTGCTGGTTGTTGTGATGAACTGCTAGATGCTCACCACGAAGACTTCTTATCTGGGAGCCTGGATTAATCAGTTGTCCTGTGGGAGTGAGACTGTAACGTAAAATAACGGTCGCTTATTTTGAAATTGAAGCATGCTTTCCAGAATGGTGTATTTAAGTTCGCTGTGAATTAAGAATGACAGAACATCAAAGATGAAGATGACATTTTGAGGCAAGAAATCAAAACTGACAGCCTCCAAAAATGGATTAAAGGGGTAGGTTACTCACAGCAGCGCCAAGGAGCAATGACAGGCGATCGTGTTTACTGATGGAAGTTGAGTCATGAGAAGCAGTCAGCAGGGGAAGTGATAGAAGGCAATAACTGAGGTGAATAGCAAAGTGTTTCTAATTCACCTCAGCTTGTTTCCTTATTAACAAGCGAACAGCCAAAAAACCCGATTCCTTATCAGCAACAGCTATGAGGCTGTATTTCTAAAGAAACCTAGCAGTATATTAAAAGCTTTCGCTATACTTTGGAAAGGTTAATTTGCACAGTGTTCCTATGAACTGGAAAGAGTTTTATCTCCACGGTATATGTGGGAACTGAGGCACGGAAGGGTGAGAGCATGAGGTGATTTGTGGAAGGTCACACAGAGTATGAGTCTCCCTAGCTTGGGCACGGGCCTCGGTTAAGGTGTCTAAATGACTTGTTAGTGCCGATTTCTGCTCTACCGCCTTCCAGGCAGGAGAGCGGGCTCTGACCGCCTGGCACCGCAGCAAGCAGAGCTGCTTCTCAGCGTCAGAAACGCACACCCAAGGTGCTTTCTTTCCCTACTGGTGATGGTGATGGGTTGTTGCTTGCGTTAGAGCGAAGACTAGGGATTAAAGATCAGTTCGAATTACGCCGTGGAAAATGCTGCATGAACACAGTAAAAGGTGGCTGCTTGTCCTAAAGGTCTCACACATATGATCTGAAAAGAGAAGCAATGTCTTCATCCTGCCGTTAACTGGCGTCTTTGCCGGGATGTGGATTTTCACGCGGACTGCAGAGCAGTTAGGATTTGCCTGTTCAATTAGGGCTGTGACTCTATGTGATAGACAGAGCTCTCTTCAAATACGGTGAAGCGAGGTCTGTATGCCCTGTCGGTGTAATTGCTACGTGGGAATAGCACCTGGAACTAATTGCATCTTCTGAGGAGTTTTCCTAGGGATACCAAGAACTAGAGGAATACCAATCAATACATGAGGGTGACAGAGGCATTAATCAGAGTTGTTGCTGCTTCTATATTGTCTGAGGACTTGTCTGTTTGAGATAAATTATGCACAAAGAGAGGAGACTGTTAGTGTCCTTCATGATATATGAAGTAGAAAAAAGACTCCAGTCAACTCCCAAAGTTTGAAAACTATTTTGTATTTAAGCAATTCTCCTATTAAAAACTAGTAGAACCTAAATAATGCAGGATCTTGTGGCTGTTCTGTTTGAATCAATTCCTCTTTTGCTTGCATTTGTTTGCTCAACCATAGCACTCTGTGCTAGCCATTGACTGCACAAGTCTAAGTGATGGGAAGTGGGGTTTTTTTGCTTAAGCCATTTATTGAAATTTTTGCCTTTTTTTGTTAAAATACTTAAAGAATTAGAAGCCTACTTCCATTTGAAATTCAGCGGATGATGGACATCAATTCCCTTAGGCGTCTTTGAAAATCCCATTTGCTCTGTCTTGTGACAACTATCTAATGTCTGTCTTTCAGCTAATAAGTAAAGCTAGGCAACAAACAGCCTGTATCCTTCTTTGACATGAAGGAAATGGCACCTTCCCATGCAGCTGTGGGAAAATTGTGCAGGTGGAACTGAGAGTAAACAATTACAAAGGCCAAAATATGGATATCTTTTGATATTCCTTGCCCCGTTTCCTACATGCACAAGAGATGTTTTGCATATGCAATGCAATGTTTCCATGTAAATTTAATAGTAAGAGCATGCTGAGGTGTTCATGTCTCTAATACAGTGGTGCGTACAGTGTTTGGCAAAGTATTTGCGGATCTGGCTTTACGCCTAGGTGTAAGAAATTAAGGTAATAGTCATAGTTTGTCAAAGAGAAGGAGGATTTGGTAGCCACATCTAGGAAAAGCCAGAAAACAGGAAAGAGTCATGGAAATATGAAAAGCCTTGAATGATTTGGCATGCCTTTTGACATAAGGTGGCAATGATAGGTGGTTCCTTCCTTCTGTCTCCAAAAGCCTGTGCTCCAGTAGAATGCAGGTGGTTATTGAAAGTCACAGCAGAGCATAGGTCAGAGCATGGCAAGGAGGCATAATGAGCAGCAAATCTTCTTTCACACCAAAATGAGAGAGAAGGGAAAGAGCTGCAAAAAGAATAAGGAACGTTTTATATAAGTGCTTAATAAGATCTGCCTTATCTTTGTCAAGACGGTCAAATGAGAAACATACATCTCCACCTCCTCCCCTTACTGTTTTCTCCTTTTCTTCCTGTGTACTCTCTTAAAGTGACTAATCCATGTTAGAGAAAAAAAGATACTGAGATATAACTGACTTGGTAATAAGTATTTAAAAAGGAGATTAAGAAATAAATGGCATAATTTATGCACTTAGATTCCTCAATTTCTTTTTCTCAGTTGCAGATAAAAAAAGTGTATAATATGTGTTAGCAAAGACCAGTTCCACTCTTAATTTGTCAATAATCCCTTCAGATGGACTCATTTATTTGGATAAGTAGAGGTTAGAAGTTTTTTCTCTCTATGTCTACTCATCTTCTCTGTGAGTGGTCACAGTGTGGCAAGAGGAACAGGTACAAGTGCTGAGGATCAGTTCAATGGTTTTATGCTGAAGACAACTGAGCAAAAAATTTCCAGTTTTTGATGTTGTCTCTGCCTCTTTCAGTCCTGCATTCAGCAGCTTCCTAGTGAAATCCTGTTGGGTGAGTTCCTGGGTTTTGTGTTTTCTCAATGTTTATATACTAGTAACATGTAGAGGTCCCAGAAACCATGAACACACACACACAAGAACTATTTTTCCTCAATTATTGTATTTAAATCATACTGATAATGTTATCAGCTTGATATTTGTGTTTATATCTCATGAATTAGGATGAGATCTAGTCCCATGTGACTGCTTGCAGCTCAGGTCCTGAAGTCCCTCACTCATGCATAAAACAGAGTTAAATTTCATTTTGATAGAGAGATAGCAGTCTTTTTAAGAGAGAAGCTGTGATAGCAGAAGAGAGGAAGTAAGCTTTTCATTCTTCAGTAGTAATTCATCTAACAAGTTTGGCAAAATTAAAGGAAAAGTGGACCTGATACACGTTACTTCTGAGGTATGTGTTTAGAAAAAAGTGCTCCAGCCTAAATCCTGCTTCTCCTACACTATACGTACCTCAGCCCTTCGGCCTTTTGGCTTAAGGGCATGGTTTGTTTGTGCCATAGAGGGTTAATTGACAACCATTGACATAGTTGTTGACTGTAGGGTGCAGTGGGTCACCATATAGCTATTTCAGTTTATGTGTTCATACCTCTGTGCCTCCTGTCTATAATGTAGTAAACATCCCTACGATGCAGTGAGATGCTCAAACGTGAGGGGAGGTCAATAGTCTAAGGTCTCGGGTCGGTAGGCTTGTTTCTGCAGTTTCTGTACACGTTTTTTATAATAGGCAAAAGGTTTTGGTTTTTTTTTTTCCTTCGTGAAATGGCCTTCCCAACTAGCCAGAAGATGGGACTGTCTTTCAAATGGACTCATTCTTTCTCATGAAGGAGGATGTGTGTTTTTAACAAACGTAAGCAAGAGGTGACAGAAGAGGATCACCAATAACAAGGTGTTTCAGCTATTAGGTTTTATGGTTCAGACTAATGTCAGAACCACGGACCACCATTAACTTTGATTCTGTAATGGAGCATAATACTAGCCAGGGATGGGATGCTTGGTTAGCATATGTCAGAGTAATTACAGAATTCGTATGAAAAGTACAGCTCTTAATTATCTGTACAGTCTAAAGGAAATGAATGACAAACTATCTGTATAATTCATGACCTGTCTCTGTTAATTTGATGCTGCCATGCATGAAGTTCAACTCCCCTGTTTCCTACCAGTCACTGGAAATCTGTTTATACTGATGCATCTCTGAAAGGACAGAGATACGAAGAAGAAGATGTTGTACGCTGTGACAAAGAATGAGATGAGCAAAATGTTCTGAAACTATTGTGCAACGTCTCCCTTGTTTTAAGTCATGAGCAAAAGAGGTACTGCTTGCATAAGCAATTGCCCTCAAGATGTTATCAGAATCTTGATTTGAATGGAGTTGGTCCTTAAGTCAGTCTTCCTATGAAAGTGCAATCTGGTGTAACAAATATTCGCATTAAACATCCAATGCTGCTGAAGGAGACAGATGTCTTTGCAGAAGACTAAGAGCATTGTCCTTCTGAACTGAGGTAAATCACTTTTTAAGCTACCTGGCTTTAAAAAGACCACAGAATTTTGCTGGAATCTTCTCAGTGCTGTGAACGAACGTTGCATCCCACTCTGTAATAATGAACGATCTAGCTATGTTCACGTTATCCTTTCAACCAGGGTAGAAAAGTAATAATTTTGGGTTGAAGTTACTTCGTTGCTGATGAGATGCTTTTTATACAACTTTGGCAAGTGTAAAAAGGAAAACTTGTCACTTCTTAGGACTGCAAATGAGAAGATTGTGAGAAAGTATTAATGGGAGAGAGCTTTATGAGGAATGCTTTTTTCTCTGTTTTATTTCAACGCTCCTCAGACTTTTAGACTTGTGCCTTGTGAAACCCTTCCACTCCCCCCGTCTCCTGACATAACACCGTTTCCATCCTTACCCCAACATGAGCTCCCATATAGACTGAGAAACAATTTAAGTTTCTAGGAGTGCTAATTGCTCCATTTTTATAGGAAAAAATTTAAATAAAAAAAGCCACATAATTTTGCTGTGAGATAATGAGGTAAAACTTATTATCCATCTGTTGTACACACATTTTAGGTAACGGATTTTTATTATGGTTACACTACAGAGGCCCTTGAAAACCGCAGGATTGGCTTGGTTTAATGTAACACCCCATCATTTTCCTGCAGCCTTTTGCTTCAAGTTTCCTACTGTGATCTTCCAAAGGCAGTGGGAGTAATTGCGTCCATCGCTTGGCACATTATGGAGCCCCAGCAAATGCTCTCGCTGCTTCGGTCTGGCATGTTTCTCCGAGGTATACAGCACACAGGCGTATGTGGACGTGGGGGAAGCAGGGCTCTGAAGGGAACAGATGCTGGCTGCTCGTGGAAATGGAGCTCTACCTTCATGCTGCTGTTTCTCTTCCACCACCCTAACCCCCCTCCAGCTCCACCTCTGCCTTTGAAGGCAGTTTGAAATGCAAATACATTTCTGTTACCCTTTGATCTAATTTCATCTCAGTAATTTCTCATCGTGTTATAAACCACTCAGAGTGAATAAACCAGTAATTAGACATTATGACTGGAGTTAGGTGTAATTAGCTATTTAAAGGAGAGCTAATAATGCTGTTAATGGAATTTCTCATTTTGGGGAGGGAAGGGGGGATAGTGTTAAAATACGTCTATAAGAAACTCCAGTTAATGCATAGAATTAACACTCTACTGATTTTATGTCTTTTGTTCTGTAATTCTTCAGGTAAAAGATGCTCCATTTTACTGACAGATTAGCTCTAACTTTAGTTTATGAGAAACTGTTTTTCTTGTTAAGTTAATGATAATATAATTTTTCTGAGCTGTGCTTCTCACACTGCAACTGCTGCTTGCTTCTAGAGTGGATTTTTTTGACTGATC
Organism: Scopus umbretta; assembly: GCA_013400535.1. NCBI lineage: Eukaryota > Metazoa > Chordata > Aves > Pelecaniformes > Scopidae > Scopus > Scopus umbretta. The sequence goes on from VZTL01000869.1 coordinate 17,326, forward strand.
ATTTTATGTTGGTTAGGAAAATGTCTGATTATGTAGCCTGGGTCCCATGGGAGGAGACATTTGTATATTATGTATGAAACCTGCCTTAGAGAATGTTTTTACATCATGTATCTTGAGCCAGCCTGGAACATACTGAACAAACAGAGGGCAACCAACTTAGCTGAAAACCCATTCTGCATGATATGACTCTCTCTGGCTGTCTTCCTCACTCTCCTTGAAGCAAATTAATTGAAAGTGTTGCCTAGTGATGGGTACTGCTGCTTCTAGCTGTACCTGAAAAAGCCTGGACTATTACTGGTTTTTATTTTCTGTTTTGCTTCTGACTATGCACCTAAATTTCATTTGGCAGCAAGTGTTCCTCCCTATTTTAAAAATGCTGTCTATGATTTAGTCCATTTACGTATCAAACGGCTGCGAGTAGATATACTTAACTCCCAAAGTGCCATAATTTAATTCAGGAAAAGATTAGCCTTTGAGGGTCACTTTTTCCACGTATGAACGTTAACAAAAAATCCCCCCCCCCCCCCCACCCCGCCTTCCAAATCATTATACAAGAGGTTATTTCAGTTTGCTTTGAAATGCTTTCAGTAACTATTTGAAAAGGTCTTGGAACCTCTTAGTCAAAATGCTGAAAACGTGCTTAGGATCTGATGCGTGCGGAGGTGAGAAGGTTAGACAAAAGCTTCAGTTGAAAGAAAAAGGGGTGTGGACAATAAGGTATAGAATCATAGGATAATTCGGGTTAGGAGGGACCTTGGGAGGTTTCTAGTCCAACCTCCTGCTCAAAGCACTGTCAGCTGTGAGGTCAGACCAGGTTACTCAGGGTTTTATGTGGTCTGATCTTAAAAACCTCCAAGGATGGAGGCAACCTTTCTGCTCTGAGCAACCTGTTCTATTGCTTGACTGTCCTGGTCATGAAAAAGCTTTTCTTTCTATCTTGTTTGAACCTCTCTTGTTTCAATTTATGTCCATTATTTTTTGTCCTCCTACCATGAAGAACCTGGCTCTGTCTTCTTGATGACCTCCTTGTAGGTATTGGATGTTTGATACTGGGTCCCTTTAAGCATCCCTTAAGATGCTAGTGACCGGGACTGTGAATACTACTCATGCTGGTTCCTCCAAACAAGAAAAAGATTAAAAAAAAGAAAAAAAAGGAAAAAAAAAAAAAAAAAAGAGACCTTTCTTAAGAGAAGGTTAAGAGAGAAATGTGCCCACACAGGCTCATGACTCTTCTTGAATAGTGTCCAAAGATTTATCAAACTCTGTAAGTTTTGTGCAAAATAATAGCTTAAAAATAGCAGCACTGGAGGAAAGGAAAACACTGGTAGCAAGCTTGAAAAGATCAATTTTTCTATGAGAGTGTTTCCTATGATAAAGAGCTAACAAGCTTCCTAAGGGCTTGGTGGTAGAAACAAATGATTCAACGGTAGGATCTTAGGGGCTGGGACCATATTTTATTTGGTTTAATGGGAGTGAGGGCTTGAACTGCTGTGATACAAATTATAGTATTAGTAAAATTATTACTTCTTAAAGTAAACTGTACTGTGAGTTTGACAAGGACAGTGTGAATAACTCCCTGAAAATAAAGCAAGGATCAGTTCAAGCTATCAATCTTTGCTGAGATGGTTTTTGGTTTTTGACATGCAATCTCTGCCGTTAGTCTTCTCAAGTTCTTTCAAATACAGTTGGCAAGATCCAGTTGTGGGCCTCATTGCAGGCTTGCACCATCCAGCTTCTTGAATATAGGGATACAGGCAAAGGGGAAGAAAAACGAAATTTCCTTCAGCCAAAACTGAAGGGGTACGTCTGTGCAATTCAGTGTCGGGAGGGCTGTGCTTTTGCTTGACTGGCAAGTCTCCCTGTCTCTCCCTTTTACTGCTTGCTGCGGATGGAGAAACCTCTGCTGACCACAACATTGGATAAAAAGTGGGAGACCGAACCGGAGGGCAAAGTCCATCCTGTCCCCTGAGCACCAAGTGTGCACAGATGATCCGGACTGTCATGGTCTAAATGGAGTACAGCAGGGCTTCTGTGTGGCAAGTTGTCCAGCTTCCACTCACCTGGTCAGTTTTGAGGACTCCATGTGGGTGTGCAAGTGGGAACAGAGCTAGCTGGGCAGCACAAGGCAGATGTCAGTTTATCAGAAAGATTATTATCGCACATGAATCACCAGCTCTTGTTCTGTTTTTACTGTGAATGTTATGTCAAAATAACATAAAGCACCCCAAGGAGAGAGAAGGAGATTTTGGACAACTGCATATGCATGAGAACTTCTCGCATCCATCCTCAGCCTGACACAGGCAGCTGTGCACACTTCAGACATTCGATTCACTTTGACTGTGGACCCTGGGGTGAAAGTCAGCTTTCATGTCTCTGGAGGCTTTTTCTGCATTCAGCTGCTTCTGATCTTTCAAAAAAGGCTGTGTCAATAGTAGAATGGTAGAAAGGATGTTGTGCTGCTCATCGTGAAAACAAATGCTAATTACTTCCACATGAAGTAGAAGGACATTGCGAGTCTATTTAAAATCAATCATCAAAGGCAAGGATATGTTTTCAAGATTACGGTCAGCTGGATTCATCGTAGAAGGTCAAGAGGGTTTTCTTCTTCCAGAAAATACCACTGGGCTTTTAATTTGGGTTAATTGGGGAATATTTTTTTTTTCTTTTCCATTACATTTATTATTTATTTCACGTAGCATCCTGTTTAGTTTCACACTGAAGAAAGCTCTCGTGTGGCTCTCAGTAGTCCCAGAAGAAAGGATAAAATGGTGGCTCGTTTCTGTCCCACGTTAAAAATACATGCTTGTTGCAGGTATTGCTTAGCCTGTGCAGTCTTACCTGTAATCCAGCTACTTCAGGCTCCATTAGTGTGTGTTGTTTTTTCTTGGAGTCCATAGGCAAGGAGGTTTCTCTCTTTCTTGTCCTCTGTGCTCTGAAAACAACAGCAGTTCTGTCTTTGTGGGTCGTCTTTTTCTCTGCTAATTCTTCCTCGAGGATTCATGGATGGAGAGGTACACCACAAAATGGGTGGCAAAAGGCAGGAGAGACAAATTTGTCCTGAAGCTTCTTCAAGAGAATCCCTGCTCCTTACCTGGGGTCTTTGAATGACAGCTATTGCTAGTCAGAAGTCACCGGCATACAAGAGAATTAACCAAAATCACATGCTTCGATGCAGTAGATGACTCTGAAGTGGGAGCTGACAAGACTTGGCTGCTAGGAAAGTACCACAGTGTCAGATCCACCAGCTCATTGAAGCTCGGGTTTTGGGCAGGGATTCCAAAGATATCACAGAGGGACACAGGCTTTTTAAGATTAAAGAGATGACACACAACACAAATGTTTTTTTGGCGTTAAGACAAAATTCAATTTTTAATGAAAATGTGAGGACAATAGATGGCAGGGCAGGAAGTTGAGCCAATTTTTATATAAAAGTGTAGGGCTGGGAGTATTTTAGAACAAAGCAAAGATAGCTGGGTCCTGTGCAAAAGTTATTAAATAACTTAATCATACATAGAGATGGGATTTAGTTTCAAGTGAAAGCTACATCAAACCTAAACTCATAATCACTTTAAAACATAAACACTGAACATTAACCAGAAAATGACTGAGCCTCTTCTATTGATGTTTTTAAAAAATCAATTTAAATACCATCTGTCTGATTTTGTGAAGCAGTGAAGAGGAACCAGTACGAAAACACCAGTCAGTGCTTTGTACACCTTCCAAATAGCCTATAGCCTCAGAAAATAGATAATGCCATATTCACGACTGTATAAGGTGGTATATTTTTCCAGGAGAGCTGCCCAACCGCTCTTTTGCCCTCTGTCCGGGGTCACGTTGTCATGAAGCTTGGCGCGGACGGCTGAATGAGGCACGCCTGCAGCCGCCCTCCTGTACCATCGAGGGACCAGTGAAGATCTGGGGTTGGCCCACGCTGTTGGGAAAGGCGAGTGGCACTGTGCTTACAGGGGACATGGGGCAGCCCCTGGCCATGCGTTTGGCCCAGGGCTGCAGGCTGCAACCGTCGCAATGAGGGAATTCCCCAGGCAGGTGCTCGCTGCAGGAGTTACTTGTTCCCCCATCGCTGCTCTTCCACCATCTCTGCTGATTGTTCCACCATCTCCACTGTCTGGGGGAGAGCAGCAGCTGGATGATAAGCAGTGATGCACTTGAAGGCAAGCCCAATACCTGCTTTTCAGGTATCCCAAATAATAAAGTCTCTACAAATTCTTGAGGGGAATAGACGCAGTGAAGGTGGTAGTGGTGTTCCATTTCATTTACCCTAGACTTCCCATATGTTAACTTGTCCATATTGCTTTGTGCTTCATCGTAAATAATTATTTGTTCTCATTGATGGTTACTTTCAATTAGATAAAGCCTTTTATCCCCATCACCACTACTTTACTGCTCATAAATAAATTTCCTTAAGTCCCTGGTAATTTTTTTTTTCTGTTTCCTGAACTTCTTACAGTCTTTCAGCACCTCTGTGGTAATGAATAATAATAACGATAATGATGATAATGAAACCGAGCGCTTACTGCAGGCTGGAGAGAGAGGGAAGCGAGGTGATTGAAACCCCACTCTGTAGCCCTAAATTCTTTCAATATTTTCTGTTGTTGTGTAACCGAACCTTGTATCTAATTTGCTGTCTTTTTATGCTCTTGCGTTTCTTTCGCTGGGACACCTTTCCCTGCATCTCTTCCATTGAATTTTACATTTGATATGGTGTCCCTGGATGATGAACTGCTTTTTTTTTTTCAGCCTTACTTAATCTTCTTCCTGTGTTTCCAAGCATATCAACCATGTTTCTTTAGTGTACTCTTGCCACTGGCTTTTATTTCAGTTTCCCTGCTAGGATAGTCTGACAACTAGTAAAACAACTTATAGATGGTACTTTTTTTCTACTGCAATAACACTTCTCATGCACGATGGTGAGGCATTTTGTTCCCTAGGGCATGACGCTGCCACCGATCTTGCCAGGGTTCCCTGCTGAATCCATCCAAAGTGAGACTGGGAAGATGAAGTCCTTCTCGCTACGAGTTGCTCAAATCGTCTACAATTTTCTCACAGTAAGATCAACAGCGATGCCAAGAGACTAAATACGAGTCTCTGCAAAGCTTTAATACCTCCTTCATCTCCCAGGTTTTCCAATTTTTGTCTCCTTGCCTCTCCGCTACCCTTTCCCGCAGCCTCAGCTTCTTTTGCTGTCATTTCATCAGGCTGGGAAGGAGAGAAATAGTTATTAAAACTGGAATAACGTAGTTAAACATGTTTTGAGACATCACACTGTAACTGCAACAGCCATTCAAGCTTTTCCTTCTAATTAGCATAAGTAATTAAGAGCTACTCAGGAACAAGTCTCAGATTAATTAATTCCCACCAAAGTTGTCGTCCAAAATACTCCTTTGACCAAGTGTTCAAAGTAACTCATTATAGTTTGAAAGTCAGGTAGGAAAGTGTTACCAGCTGCACTGCAAATAGCAATAAGGTTAGTAACTTTGCTAAACTTTCTTCTGCCATTTTCTTGTGCTTTTTGGTTTTGTCCAGGAAAAGGAGGAAAACCAAAAATTTCGCACTGAGTAAGGCTGTGTTGGTTTCTATTTCTCACATTATCCCACTGAATAATTCAAAATGATATAGTCATGTCTTCATTAGAATGTTAATATAGGAAGGAGAAATAACTGAGTTCACTTACATGGGCCATTCAACTGGAAAAACCCTAGGTTATTAGCCATCTATTAAATTATTTGCACAAATGTGGCCAGCGAAGAAATGAAAATAGAACTAAGACGTCTTTGCCATTGACCTTATTGGGACACAACTGATTTTATCAGAAGTATGAGTTATTCTGCAGTCTGTACTGTGTCACGCAGAGTACTGATGTGCTGCATTGACAGTGCTAGCTAATATTTGCTGCTTGAGGCACTGAAGAAATTTAGTGATAAACCACTAAATTTACTATTCCCAAATAGAGCTGTTCTTCCAGTTCAATTTCTCCCCAGAACATGAGCCCAGGTTCTTTTCCTACATTGCAATACAAGGATTTTTTGTGTATTTTATTCCAAGGACACCAGTTTTTCTTGAGTCTTGAAACATAAATTAGCTGCACATAATCTTAAACAAGAGGCCTGCATAGTGATACTAGCTATTGAATATTTGCTTAGGAATAGCTAGATCAACATGGCAGTCTTTGAACTTACCGTGTCTTGAAAGCTGCAGTGGTGATAAATGCTTGAAAACCTTTTTCCCAATGTTTTTATTTTAGGTGTTCAACATTCACCCTGTCTATCAAACAAGATGGATGAGTACAGTTCCAAATCCTCTGTGAGGATTACATCACCGCAAATGATGAGGCTTTGGGGAGACTGTGCCTGCCCTTATCCCCTAAAATCTATCTTGGGAGGATTTTCGTAATCTCTCTCAAATCCTGGATTTCCAGAACTCTTCACAGAACTCCGTAAAACCTCTCCTTGTCAAGAGCCGGGCAGGGAGGCAGTCACGTTGCTCCACTGCAATCTGGCTTGATGCTGTTAATAGTTTTTCTACAATTCCTTACATCATCATGTATTTTTCAGAAGCCTTTTTAAAGAACGAGCGATCATATGAAGTAAATACGTGGAAAATCTACTTTGAAGAGTCTGGAGTCTGGTTTTCAGGTTATGCTTTTATTTGGAGATGGCAATAGACATTTTGTTTGTTTAAGAATACAGGAAGAAAAAAGGTTGTAGGCAGAGGTAAAATCTTTCAGTAGATCAGGTGATGAAGTGGGAAAAATGAGTCTTATGTACTCAGGAACTTGTCTGGAGAAGGGATGTTAAGAAGAACTTGTATAACCGGACGCTTTTCTAATTTGTCCAACCAAATCAGCTGGTCTAATATAGCTACTTGCAAACTCTGCCTTTTATTTAGAAGAGAAATGAATAGCTTATATTCCGCTGAATATCTGCAGTTCCTTTGGGATGATCAAGGCTTTATGTAAAAATCTAATTATTATGTTAATCACTATTCAAATGGCAAGGAGTAAACTACAGAGCTCCAATTGCAAGGTAACAATAGGAAGATATCAATTGTTAGATTTGGTTCTGAAAAACATGAATTTTCATGGTTTATTGAAAGCAAACCATCTCTCTGGGGGGGAAAAAATTGCCTCGAAAATCAATGAAGTCATTGCAGTTGTAATTTAGTGTTTTGATAAGACTGAAATTTAGCCAGTTAAAATTCTTGTCAATAATGAATAAGAAACGTGAATGATTGCATGCGCAGTTTTCTGCATGATTGTTTTTATGTATATATATAGGTATATATGTAATTTTCTTTTGCTCCAGTCACAGAGAAATAGGAAACTTTATTAGCAATGGAAAAGACAGCTCAGAATCAAAAGGTGATTAGAAATGCTTCTTTTTTTTGATAGTGCCATTGTGTTAGGGTAGGAATTGAAGAGAGAGCCTTTAGAGACTGCATCGTCATGACACTGCAGCAGACAGGCAGCAACAAGTCTAAAAATAACAACGTATGGGCGAAGTCAAAGAACGCGAAGCTGTGTCTCTGCAAGACGTTGAGCAGCTCCTGAGTGTTTGGTACCTGTCAGGGCTGAACTCCTGACCACTGACACCAGGATCCTGTTCCTCCACCTCACTTTGATTTTATCTTCGTCTTTCACAAGCATTGCAGATGAAACGGAGAAACAAGCTGAGAAGAACAAGAAAGTTTGAAACGTGTGGTTATGTGGCAAACTGAAAGTGAAGGGGTCATTGTGATCTTGAGTTGCTGAAAGGATTTAACTGCAAACGTGAGGCATAGAGAGAATAGGCCATAGCTCAGAGCACAAGAAGACAACTTGGGAGAAAGAGTCTCAAGTCTCTCGGGGATTTCTCACAACTTTAGAAGAGCAACTGGGTTTGATGGGGATCAGTCCCACATTTCTAACACTGACGTGGAAAAAAAACTTCTTTTCACATTCTTCTGTGGAAGAATAACCACTTCCCAAACCTGTGAGATGTGCAGAGACTATGGTGTGTCAAGTTGCATGCTGTAATTCCGTCTGAGCATTTGGGAAGATGGTCAGACCTGGTGTCTAAATCACAGCCATGTCTTCCAGTTTCCATAGTGTGTGACTGGGATGAATAAGTTTTTGATGACATTCTTTTATATGAACAATAATTCAAGTGCCTTTTGCTTGTCTAGAACTGCTTGCCGTTGTGCAGCTGCTGCTGTTTGGGTGCAGAATCAGCCACTGCGTGTGTGAAGAGGTACCAGGTATCACATTTCTACTGTGGCAGCTTCTTCTCTGATGGAGGACATGGCCAGTGACTTTCCTTGTGGCAGGATGGGAAAGGAGTTGGTTAGAAATGCACATTTACAAGTAACATGACGCTGAATGTGCAGGGTATAGCTCACATCAGTCATTAAGTGGGCTGTCTTCAAGAAGAGCCTTGTTACATCTGCTCTGCTTAGGAACCATCTGTCTTAGCAAGGTGATCGTAGGTGGTTATCTGAGAATGTTTCTTGGTCCCCCTTTGGGAGAAGAGGTAGATTCTGTGTGTCAAATGGGACTGGATTCCTCCTACACTCCTCCAAATCGTTCTGCACGTATTTCCTCCTTGAGGTGGGAACTCGGCTACCGCCTCAATAACATGTTACAGGACATTTGCTGCAGGGGCTGCTGTTTTTCTGATGATAGACAGAATCTTGTTTTATGTCAGCAGATACACTGAAAATCCCACGTGCTTTGTGCGGAGAGGGTGCTGTTTCCTGTGTTCTGGCTCAATTCCATTCCACGCAGTTATTTCATTTCATGTAATTTCAATTAATGCTTGCAGGCATGTGGTGACATAAGTTGAGGAATGATTGAAAAGACTGCAAGTGTTCTAGAAAGCAGAGAAGTTTTCGGGGACATTGGTAGACACCATATTTGTGCACCATGTTATACACGTTTGTCCACAATACAGAGTCAGGAGACTTTGAGCCAAATTGAAGATGACAAATTCAAAAGGCAGTGAAGAAAATGCTCTTAATACACAGCATATAAATAACTCCTGCTTCTTGGAAGAAGTGCTGAATTAGGTGACATAAGGACTTACCGTTACATAAAAGAGGAAGCAAAAATATACCTCTGTAAAAGCTCCCTCTTCAATTTGACTCAGAGAAGTAGTAAAACACAGAGTTCTAACTCATGAAAGCCTTGATTTAGTAGACTGCTTGAGCATGCACCAGTACTTTAGGCTCTAAGTAATTCCATTGACTCCATTAACATTCCATGCTCACTTAAAGTAAAGCGCATGTGAAGTGGTTTATTAGATGTAAGCCTAAGAAAACTGTTAATTATATGGCACAAGGAAGACTTTTTCCATGAGAGCTCTTTTGGAATTTGTTCCGGTGTATTGCTTTTTCTTGTGGGGCCCATTTGGGATTAAGGGAGACCTGAATGCTTTTGTGGAGCTTGTTAGCCTTATGAGACTATATCTAACATCAATGTCAAAGAACTGAAAAGTACAGCCAGTGCCTTTCACTGGATTGATGGCAGGCTCTGCCTGAAGAAGAGCGTTAGTCCTGGTGCAGGTAGTGACAGCTCAAGTGAAAACTTAAATGAAATTATTTAGTATTAGGCTAACAATATTCAGCATCACGTTCAGGTTTAGAAATGAGAATGGGGCTTTGGTAGCTTTGCAAAGAGGGTGGACTGTATTTAAAATGCAAATTAGATCAATCCCAAAGTGCATGTTCATTTGTCTTTAAATCTCTGTATGTTGCTTCTAGGCTTGCTTTCTTTGCTGAATTTCAGAAGGAAACCTGTGGTCGTCAGCGTAACTTTGGACTGGGAGGAATTCCTCTTTATAGCCCCCCGCTCCCATTATAGGTCTTCTAAAGAAAACTTCCATTGCCACCCAAGATGCTGATACCTCGGTGGGGTGGGCAAAGGTAACTTGGATCTACAAAGAACTTTGAGCACCTGCAGCTCTTCTTCAGTGCTGATGCCTGTTTTCTGTGCATGCGTATGATACAGCTTTGCGTGGAGAAGGCAAATTTCCTTGTCTTGTGTATTGGAGCAGAGGTATTTACTACTCACAGGTCTCCATCTGTTGCCACTGGTATGAGAATGACTGCAGCTTCTCCTTTTCTTCGTCCTACCCCGCACCCTGAGGAGGGGACAGCCACCACGAAAGAAAGGTGTTGGGTTTTTTTTAGAGCAAGTGGGAAAATTGTGTGCTTGACATCAGTGCTTGGCATTTGAGACTGGCTTGTTTTGGACAAATACGTGCAACGACACAAGAGGCCAGGCAGGGGACTCAGAACTGAATATCCTCAGCCAGCACATGCTTTACAGAATGTGGTGTATATCAGTAGTTTCTGTGGGTGAATTTCTGGAGCTTTGTGCAGTCTCGTGTTCTTGGGGCCACGTCTTCATTCTACCTACAGCATCATGAAAATAGGGTACTGATCAGCGCTGATGTTGAAAAATAACTAACCCTTGGCATGTATAGTACATCTCTTTTTTCACCTTTAAAGGTGGTACAGTAAAGTATCATAAATCGCCAGTGTCTACAACACATAAAAAAGATCACTGAGGAGGAATATACTATCCTATTACCTTTCTCTTATGCCAGTCATTACAAAATCAGTCACATGTTACGAGAGTCACTGCACAATTTATCAATTTCATTGTGTGTCAGTGATAAATTTAATGTACTCTGTACAAAGAAATGCCATTATCGTGATTTTATACATAATATATAAATATATGGATCCTATTAAAACCAAAAGAAACAGTAGCACTGATTGAACTCCTTTAAAAAGGCCTTACCTTAAAAAGTAACGTGGTGTGATCCCTAGTAAATTCTTCCAACTTAATTTTCCTTTGCAGTGTTCATTTTTATAATACGAGCTTTACTCTATTAAGCTGTCAGATAAAAAGGGAGCTAACGGCCTGGCCACATTTTCATCTAACAAAGGATACATTTAGCTAGCTCAATTACTAGTGGAAGCTTTAGATAGAAATACAAAAAGAAGGACGACAGAGCAATTTATTTTTACAATAAAACTATTAATTCTTGCACCCTCCCCTCCTTACAATATTCTGATGCTTAACACTACATTAATGAGGCACTTTTAATATAATTATGGTTGCTTTTGTTCCAGCTCTTCCTGATTTTTAGATGTGGCCTTAGAATTAACTGTCCTTGGCTGGAGTTAAACGTTCCCCTTAATTGGGCTGAAACTGTCAGCTTTTTACAATCTCCTGCAACATCTTTTGCCATTTTTTACCATTTGGATTTAGGGAGAAGAAAGAGAAAACATCATTTCATGATGCTCCCTCTCTTTGGATAATTCAACCCAGAATTTGTAGCATCATTGCTGGGATTTACACAGTCTAAAGCTCAACATATGGCCACCTAACTGTTTTTCTTTGCAATCTTCAGATGCAACAGATTTTCTTTTACAACAGGCTGAAGAATATGGGATCTAACTCCTAATACAAGTAATTCATTAGCAACAGGCCATGTTGATCCTGAAACCACACATAGCAATTACCCGAAAGGTCTTTAAACTGCTTCTTAAACAATTATTTGAAGGAGTGGGTTATTTACACAGCCGGTAACAAGCTGTGGAGCATTTCATCTTTTAGTTGCTGGTCTGCTCCTCAGTTAGGGTTGTGCTGCCTCTTATTTGTTTGTGTCCTATGACTAAGTGGGTTGATGCTGCACACAGCCAGCTAGTTTGCAGTCTCGGAAGGATGGTGGAATAAATGGACCATAGCGGCTGAATTCCCTTTTAATTTTTAGCATGCCACCTTCCACGCAGTGCTTTGTAATTCAGCTCAGCACCTTTACCGTGGCGTTTTCTTCATCTTTGCGCATGCTGCACGCTGTAGCTGGTCTTTGATCTGGTTATGAAGTGGCAGTATGAATTACATCTCTCTCTGGATGTATGAAATTCCTACCATTACCCCCTGTTGCGTCTCTTGCAACAGACCACCTTCGGCTGAGGTAGCACGGAGGTCCACACCCCCCGCCTCCGGGCCAATGAGCACTGACACCAATATGAGGATGCTGCAAATGGCGTTTATTAATAGGTTGCATAACAATATATACTCAGCTGCCTTTCGTTACCGCCCATAAGCTGTACGTCACAAGGGTTAGGAATACACATGTCAAAGGGGGGAGGCCCCTGCTCTTTCCGTTACATCACGTGATCTTCCGACCGTTATCCACTACACCTCCTTACACATATTAAGAGAAAACTAGTCTTTTGTTTTGGGCATAAGGTGGTCTTTCAAACACAATGAGGAAATTCCTCTTCATGGTCCAATTCACCTAGGAACTTTATGAACCGGGCATCATCACCACGCTTACAGCCCCAGCGGTTTCAGGTGTATGGGTGGCGGATCTTTCTCTTAAGCATGCAAGAGAAATTCTGCTGCTTTTGTTTTATATTGCAAACACAAACCCAGAAACCGGCTACGTTCCCCCCGTTTACCTTCATATGTGAATGTGAATATGAACAATGTGAATATGTTGCAGGACAGGACATCGGTTCTCTGCTGCCCTCCCCCTAACGAGCAATTTGGCTTTACACCCCCGAACGTGGCTCTTCCAGAAGCAGGCATTAGGTTTTTTTGTCTTCTGAGGTTTGGCTCGAGAAAGAGGACTGGTTAGGGACACAAATATCCTGCTGGAAATAAGGCCTACTACTCGTTTTCGTAAAGCTGTGACCACAATTCCTTCAGCACTCCTGGAAAAATTCAGGATATTTGCTTCTCCAGGAGGAATATTTTCAGGTTGTTTCTGTGCTGGTGAACTTTCATGCGGTGATTGGCTAAACCAAGTTGTGTGGCCCAGGGATAGGATAGAGGTAATTTGGTAAAACACGGAGCAGTGTGTGGTGGGAAACTAGAGGTTGTGCCCTGGAAAAAAGAAAAATGCTAAAATAATAAAAAATAAATATTTGGTTTGTCTTGGTGGAATAAATGGCTTGTTCCGATAATCTGTTTGGGACCTGAAGACATTCCTTTGATTGAAAGACCGATAAGTGAGTTATAAGAATTCCCTAGGCAGAAATATATGAGATGGATTGAGGCTGTGTGGATGGAAAGATGAAGGCTCAGTCTGAGCTGCCTAGGCAGAATGCAAAAGCAAAGTTTTAAATCTAAACTGAGGCAGGAGGAAGCAAGTGCTTTTATGGGAGCGTGGAGGGGTTCCCTGATGTGCTGGTTTGGGCTGGGGTAGAGTTAATGCTCTTCACAGCAGCTAGCACGGGGCTAGGGTTGGGGTTTGTGCTGAAAAGAGTGTTGATAATGCAGAGATGTTTCGTTATAGCTGAGCAGTGCTGACACAGAGCCAAGGCCTCATCTGCTCCTCGCCCCCGCAGCCAGCAGGCTGGGGGCACCAGGGGCTGGGAGGGGACACGGCCGGGACAGCCGACCCCAACTGACCCCAGGGATGTCCCACGCCGTACGGCGTCGTGCTCCGTGTATGGAGCTGGGGGGAGAAGGAGGATGGGGGACGTTGGGAGTGATGGTGTTTATCTCCCCATGTCACCGTTACGCATGACGGAGCCCTGCTTTCCTGGGGATGGCTGAGCACCCGCCTGCCCATGGGAACTGGGAATGAACTCCTTGTTTTCCTTTGCTTGCGTGCGCGGCTTTTGCTTTGCCTCTTAAACCGTCTTTATTTCAACCCACCAGTTTTACCTTTTTTCCAATTCCCCTATCCCACCGCCGGGGAGCGGGCGGGCGGGCGAGCAGCTGGGTGGTGTTTAGCTGCCTGCCGGGTTAAACCACAGCACCTGGGAACAAAGGGTTGATAGGTTCTGCAGTCCAGCTCTGATGTGCTGCACTTGCACCGGCATCTCTCCTCTGAAAACTCCACAGCTGTGTATTGTGCCAAAGACACCGGGGAGGTGATTTTGTGTTGGACAAAATGGGGGTTTCATTACCGAGCTGGGCTAACAGGTAAAGAGACTTTCCTTCCTTTCCTATCAACCCTTGGAGACTGCCCAGGAAAAAAATCGCAAGGATCACTTCTTTTGCTTCAATGCCTAAGGCCGTCTGGCTCCTTTGGGGTAGAGATTAATATTTAATGACAAATCACTTTGAAAGTGAAGAAAAAAATTAATGGTCATCTTTGGCCTGCTACGTTCAGAGTTTAGTAGAGTGTAATCCTTTATAAGAAGAAATCTTTGCCAGATATTTAAATCTGGCATTGTCCAATGAATCATTCAATGATGAAATATCCTGGAACCATTGTAATTTTTAAAAATTAATCACTCATTAGACTTTTTGCACCACTTAATGTAGCAAAGAAGGGTACTATTTAAATATAACAGGCTTCATTAACTGAAACTAAATTATTGTTCAAAATCAAGTGCATCAATCTCATCCTGAGAGATGTCTGACTATTTATTTCTGCTACTGGCATAATTATAAAGGAAATTGTACTGTCATTGTTAATGTTGGCCTTGTTACCAGGAAAACTTGTAATGCTCCCTGTTCACTCTCTTGAGGTATAGGAGGGGTTAGGAGCTGTGTTAGCACTGAGGGAGAGATTCGCTGAGTATTCCCATTTCTTTTTTTGTATTTTCTTGGACAGCTTTTATAAATCTACAACAGCCCCCAAGAAACTCAGTTCTGCACAGTACCTAAAAGATAGTCTAGACCCAGAAACAGGCGTAAGCATCCATACTCACCCGACTTAATCCCGCATAGTGTGTGATCATTTTTATTGATAAGGCGAGAATCTGGTTGATATACTAGGCCCTTTTAAATCTATATACTCTTTGAATATAAGGATTCCAACAAGAATAAATTTAGGCTAGTATTCCTTCTTTTTGCTTTTGCAGATCATCTGTCTTTATGCCACTTTTCAGTAACTTAACTATAACGTGACAGAATTATACACTGCTGTATAGAGTTGAAAATGCTATACAAAAAAAAAAATGCTAATTTGCTCCTACAGAAGAACAGTGATTAGGTTCTAGTTTAAATGAGGTTATATGCATGCAATTGGTGACAGATATGTCCATATTGTTATAAGATCTGTAACTCATTGATTGAAGTGATAAGAGAACTACTATTAGATTTCATGAAGTCGTTAATTAGCAAACTACCAGTAGCGCTTACTGAATCACTAGGGTATTATTGCTTAATTATATGCCTAACTACGCATACCCTCCGCTCTAATTAGTGGAAAATGAGTTAAAAATATACAGGATATGGCCTACTTCTGTACCCAGTCACAGCTTAACTAATTTTCTTTAATTTCCAGATATTATATCAACATCATAAAATATTCAACACATGTGTTTCATAGATCTGCTACCATTAGTGTCAAATTTGTTGATGCAGCTTAACTGATCTGGAAGTAAGTTTAGAAATTAATATTAATATATTGTTTATGAAGACTGCCAGTTGAAAAAGTACTTTAATCGTAAATAAGGCATATTAATGTCAAGTGTCTGTGCTCAAATATGATTAAATGCCAATGGGAAATATATTCAAGACGACCAGAGGGACGCTGCAGAAGCCTTTTTTAGTACGAGAGTGTGATTCTTCAACTCTTCCTACAGTAGGCAACGTACACTGAGGATCCAAAAGCCTCCCTCTCGCAAGGGTTGTGTTTGGTTTTAAATGACACCTGTGAGCTGAAAAACGTGTTGCATAGATTCGTTTTCCTGAACAGGTTTGGTTGTGATTAGCCGGTAACTTTAAGCAGTATCTAAGACTCTCTCAGCCTCAGCACATGTTTGGTGTGAAGGAGGCTGAAATCTGAATTCTGCCCTCCTTGCTTGTGTTGGTTATGGTTTGGGTTTTGTCGTGGTTTGGTTTGCATCTGTTTACACACAGTAGGGCTTTCAGGTGATCATAGTTCTGAAATTCAAGCTCTCTTCCTGGTTGTGCCTCCATTTACTAACCTGTAGAATAAGAGTATCCATCCCAGAGGACGCATAGGAGGTTCCTGCAATATTCTAGGTAACTTTATCTACTGGCTAAAAGTTATCTTGGAAATGTAAAGTGTAATCAATGAATGAGAAAAAATTGTGGAGAAAAGAGTTGATCTGAGGCTGTTAAAACCAGATACTACCTCTGACCTTGGAACCGCCTCAGCTGCAGATCACTGAAGGCTAAGTATTGCGAGGTATGTGCCTTGTTCTCATAGAATTCCTTAGGCATTTGCTGCTGGAGGCAGAATCCTAGGCTAAGTGGGCCCTTGATCTGACCTGGTCCAGGCAATTGCGGTGTAATTAATGCTTGTCAGAGCCTGCAGCCATCTGTAATCCGCTGCGTTTCCACTGATGTGGGCTGATGGGTGGTCTCTTGCTCTAGTCTCAAACAAGGTAAATTAGCGCCTCTGCTGAAATCATACTGAAACACTGAAGTTAAAGGAGCTTCCTTCACCAGCACCAGCTGATAATTTGGCCTAGAAATATGACAGTGTACCAGAAGGACACTTTTTTCCTAGAAGATTTTTGTACGGGCGTATGAAGGCTGTGTCAGCTATAAAATCAGAGTGGGTCACATAGATAGAGTCCTACTTTGAATAAATTTTCTTTCCTGAAATGAACATTTTAAGTATTCCTGTGCTTCAGCTATTTTAATTTTAAATATTTGGATTATCATTTTGGAGTTGTAAAACTGCACATCCCAAACTGAAGGGTGCAATGAAGCTATTTACATAGAAATCCCTGGCAATTAAGACAAAACAAAGCTGACAGCATGGAAATGAGCATGGCAATAAGAAACCAAATAAAATCTGTAAGTATCAGGACAGAGGGAGAGTGAGAGACATGCTAGAAATTTGTTCAGCGGGAATTGATGTAGTCAGCTTGAGTGAGGAATATAAAACCAGTGATGTGTGGATACCCCTGCCTGAACAGCACATAATTCCTGTAGAAGTGGAAAAGGTTTTACGGAGTCATGGTTAGCCCTCCGATGATCAGAGCAATAAAAGCAGCTCTTCTAAGGTGATCCCACTGGGCAGCTTCTAGTGCATATTGTAAGGACAGGCCACTGAAATGGCTCACTTGTGAATGCTTTATTAGCCCCTCTCATTCTCCACCTCCATGTATATTCAGGGATTTCTTCCCACTTATTCCCTACACGGGACTGCAGCAGATGCGTAACCGGGTGTCGCACCAGCGCTGGGAAATTGTGCAGCCGTCTCGCCATAAAGATTTCTAGGCAGAAATTCTGTATGGAGAAGCAGAACAACGAGCGAAACCTAAGATCAAAGCGCAAGTGATCCCTGCCAGAAGCTGGGCGATGTCCTGAGCAACCTGCTTTGAGCAGGGGTTTGCAGGAGATCATCTCCGGAGGTCCCTTCTGACCTCCACCGTTCTGTGTTTCTGTAAAATGAGGTCTATTAGTGTATGTGTCAAAGTGAGTTTTCTTGGTATGGCAGAACATCTCCCGACAGGAGTGCGGAAAGAATTTAGACTCCTCCAGAGAAGTCAGTTGCTCATAATAAACATCTTGATATATATGGCAAATGCCTGTTGGGAGATAGGCAACTCTGTTATTGCCAGCAGACAATAACATATTTCTGCAAGTAGTTTTATTGCCATCAGTCATATTTCCCTCAAGTGCGCCCAAGGGGCAAACAAGTCTTGAATATCCAGGAGATGACTAATGTGCTGGTGTAGAAGCAAACTTCAATAGTGTCAACTTCTGACACTTAAAAGTGGTGCCAGGAACACACCTCTGTGCTGCCACCCTCACAAAAAGCATTGCAGGGAAGTGGGACAATCCCTTTCTGCATAAATCCTTCTTTCCTGTTAGCTGGATTTTGAGTTTTGCAACAGTCCTGAGTCGTACCGATCTGAAACACAGGGGAAACTTATATACCACAAGAATTGCCAAAATTATCAGCGCCTGACACGTTTTCATTCAAGTTTCCCATCACCTAGCTCAAAAGCCTCTCTAGAATGTCTGACGCGTGACCGTTCCTAATATAACCTGTTTGAATAACATGCTTTATAAAATCATGCCATAAATTAAAATGTCATTTCCATTATTAAAAGGAGTTGAAAGGCTATCTAAAAACATACGGGCAGTGCTTTCTGTAATTCGTATGAGCAGATGCCTGAAAATTTAAGGAAGTGTCTGATCAGTCTGACCACCTGCTCTGTTCGCCTTCGAATGGTGGGAGAGCGTCTGCCACACAGCTACCATGATTTCTGGCGTCAACATCCCCGCTGAACTATTTCCAATGTAGACATCTCACATTCGTCGCTGTTTGTCCCGGTGGTCCTTGGGAGAATTTCTCTTTCACATGGTTTACTTAACAGGTTTGTGAGCTTTTTGACATCTGGTGAAGTCAGTTGTAAAAACTCAGCGTTGGTTTACTCAGTGTTTACAAGAGCTGGTGAGCAGCCTTTGTCTGAAAATGGCCATTAGTGCTTCACAGAATAAAGCAAAGAGCCTGGTGGAACTATTTGATTACACATACGGCTGTCCTATATGATGCCACTACATATAGACACAGCAAGATCACTAGTCCATCCATCACTTACAAAGAATAATTTTTCTTTCTCATCTTCCTCTGAGCGTTTGTGCTTTGATTGTGCTATCATTATCAGAAAGATGAATCTCACAGTGCTCAGTGGTATAGTTTCTCCCATGTAAGTTTTATCCACATATATCCACTTGGGAGAGGGGGAAGAAATGCAGATAATGTAATCTTTGAAAAAAAACACAGAGAAGAATAATTATAATGAGGAGGGTAGATGTGTTATGGCAAGGGGGACACTGGCCAATGGAAAGCAGCAAGGCTGCAGGGTCTTCTGATGGAAAAGCAGCCGCCTACTCAGAGAAGTAGACCTTAGCATCAAATATTTTAATGTGCAGTGAACTGGGAATGCAACATTTTCCCTAACGGCTACCAGCAAGTTTTATGCTGACCTCTAAAAGAAGAGAACGTTATGTGGCCTGTTTGGCTGTAGAGGTGGGTCGCTTACACTGGCAGATGGCTCTTCTGGAATGAGAAGTGCTCTCAAGATAGTGGCTAAAAGGAGCCTGCAATGTTGAAGTTGCAACTGGCCAGCTGCCCTTGCTGTCCGGTTGGTAAGGGACGAGTTTCCTTTCGTGCCTTGGCACGCAGTTGGAAGCCATGTGTGTTAGCAGAATATTGGAAAAGGCAATGGCTGTGTACTTTACTAGGCACTAGAAGTATGTTCATTTTTGTTGTCTGAATGAAAAAAATATTAATACCTAAATATGTTTGGGTTTGTTTCTAAATGCATTTGATTTGCGTCATTTAATGATATAATTTGTAGCTGTTTGTTTACCATTCCTCTCTTGATAGTTCAGAGAAAAAAAAAATATTTATCACAACAGGTCAGTCTTCAATTTCCACTCAATTCCAGTCTGTTAGAGAACTTCTTTCATTTCCAATTCACAGGAAAGCAAAGATAAATATAATCTTCCCTACCTGTAATTGCACTGATAAACTGTATATATATATGTGGCCACAGATAAAAGTGTCACATCTGTTTTAGTGACTTCAGCATTATGAAGATTACCCTATTTATTTCCAACCATAGGAGCTTCACAGTATCCCCTTTAGATTTCTATTCTAGAGCACGTCAATAATCTTTGAAAAATGCATTTCTTTGCTCTGTGAGACAGGGTTGATAAGGCAAAGTATGAGAATGGAGTTTAAGCATTTGAGGAAATTTCAAGGACATCTGCTAGGGAGGACGAGACTTCTTGGTTTTCCCTGTCTGGCTGTTATTATTAGGTGCATATATATCATGGATTAGTACTATTTAAAACCATTTGCATTATCATGTTGTCTTTAAAGAGTTGCTATGAATAAGCATATATGCCTAGAAAATGAGAATTGGGTTTTATAAATTCAAGTCCTTTCTTTGCCTTCCTTCCTTCTTTTCCTTCCCGTTCCCTGCCCCGGGAAGCCAGTGCAGGCCAGGAGTGCCGGCTGCCCACAACCGCGTGCTCTGCATCGATGCCTGCCCGGCAGTGAGCAGTTTTTCCCCCTCAGGCTTTGACAGAAGCAGCAGCACTTTGGCCGCTACCACCTTGATTGCTCCTGGAAATTTCTAGTTGATGGGACAGAGCCTTCCAGACGTGGCCCTCCTTCCCGGTAGCTCCCCAAGAGGCGTAGTGAGAAGTGCCTCAATGCCAGGGCTGCCAGCTCTGTCAAACATGGCAGAGCAGAGAGGGAAGAAGGAATTTAATCGAATTATTTCTTCCCTTCTGCATGAAGCATTATTCCTAGTGATTTTTTTTTTTCCTGTTGCTTTGTCCTGTTAATTAAGTGTTGATGGAGACTTCCCACTGTTTTCTCCTGTTTCATAGTCATATAGACAATTTTCCCTGCAATTCAGCCTAAAGTTTTCTGTCTTTTTCTTGGTGTCATTACATTTCCCTTGGCTGCACGCTCACCGATCCCCTTCAATGCTCTCCAAATGCACACTAACATATCCCACAGAAGGGCTGGGTTATCCCGATGTGATGCTTATAGTCGGGCAGGGGGAGCAGAGGCACAGGCTAGCGATACCCCAGGCTCGGTTTTGCCATCCACATACGCTGCAGCTGGCCAATGCGTCATTTAACATTTTTTTTTTCATTTTTGTGGGAATGCAAAAGGTGTGTACGCTTCATGACAGCTGTCTGCCCATAAAGGTATGTCATCCCCAGCAGATTTCTAGAGGCTGGAATTGAGCCCAGGAGTCCTTGTATTCAATCTTAGACTGCACTACCTTCTAGTGGTATTTTACAATATTTTCTTCTTTTTTAACTTTTCAGCACTTGCTGACAGAGATTGGGAGAGTCTGAGGCACAGCTAAACTAAACAAAGGTAGCTTTCCAGTTTCTAATACATTATAAAGCTTTTATTTTCTCAGGAGCAGTAAAAATAGCATGCCAAAAATCTCATTCGACTTCGTAGACTTTGCTCCCATCAACCTGTAACTGAAATTTCAAAAAAGGTATTTGCTGTCTTTTAATGCCAGTCTGTATATCACACAAAATCTGATTGACATAAATGAATTCGTGGTTGAGAGTTAGACGTAATAATGGAGAGGCTTGCTGAAATGTAAGCAGGCATTTTCCAAATATGAAACTACAGCTGGAAGTGTTGAAGTGTTTAAGAGTCCATGAAGCGATGTTGGAAGAGATACTTGCTTGTTAGTGGTTTCGTTTTACTTTGTGAGTTATTTTTCTGCAAACCAGAAATGATAATGAATTATAAATGCAATTGGTTTAGATTAAATTGCGATGAGAGTATTTCAGGCTGTGTTCTGCTTGGATGACGGTGCAGGAAGACCGCAACTAGCTGCAAATGTACTCGCAAGGGCTTGGGTTCTGGCCCAGGTTTTAAACTTGTGTCTGTAAATTAACAGGCAGCCCGGGAGTGAGCCGCCGCACCAGTTCCAGCTGAGCACACCTTCTCATCGAACGTGAGTTGCGGGCTGACCTCTTGATTATTAAACCATCTTTTGACCCAGAAGATGCGAGAGGCATAAGAATAGGAGTTTCTTTCCAGGGCTAGCAGGGCAATTTTGCCTACTAACGCGGTGCAGCCTGCGGGTAACAGCGTAGCCTGATTTTTGGACAGCAAGAACTGAGCTCACAATTTAAGTGAAGAGAAACCACGGATCCTTCTGTCAAAGAGCCACATAAAAGCTCATTGAATTATTTGGCCGTGGGCTGGCAAGGAGGGGAGGGGGGAACAAGTCGTGCTGTGCTGGATTAGTCAAGGTTAGACTTCATAGCGATGACCAAGGTGCAATGGCATAATCTGCTCTTTATGCCTGTGAGCAAAAAATTCTGTAAATTATGCCTTTTCCAGCTCTTCATAGTAACAGGTATTATTGCCTTAGCATCTGATTCTTGAATGTCTAAATGTCGTTGCTTTAATTGTCATCTTTTATGACGGAGACCTGTTAAGGGTTTGGCAGTGTTCTGGTTAAGTAGATAGGTGCTACAACGCAGTCAGGTGAACATGGAAGTGAAATCCATATTCTATCTGTCTGGTGCATATATGTATTATATACATATATATATGTATAAAATGAGCTGTGAAACCACAGTGCACAGCTTGGTAAACAAGGGAAAAAAATGGAAAGAAAACTGGCAGCAATATGTTGCTCTTCCTATGGACTCAGGATAGCCTTGTTCTGGCTTTTCATCAGGCTATAACGCTGAAACTTTGGTACATGAACAATAAGCCGGGGAAGCTTATTTATTGCTACCAGCTTTGTGGAAAAATGTCACCGTCTCCAAGTGAGACTAGCTGTATTGTTTTCTTTTTTTATTCCTGCCTAAGCTGTAAAATATTACGTGTTCAGACAAATAGTGTAGGACAGCTATATCCCACTGTACAACTTAAATGTTGCCTCTCTTGGAATTTGGTCTTGTTCTTCAGAGAGTTACTGCCTGCACAGGACTTACCTTGTTACTTTCCCAAGTGTGCACAGTTGAGTGGTTTTTAAAAAATAAGATTAACAAAATCTGTGAAATACCATAGTTTCATTTTAGAAGGAACCACAGTGGGAAATGTTAAATTGCATGGTTTTATGATCATTTAAGATCAGTCACTAGAAATTTCTATCACTCAGTTCAGTAAAAGTAGAATGACACCAGTAAGGTATTAGGGCAGGGGGTGGGGCTGTGGTACAAATATAACNTCTTTAATTCCCTAACCACCTATGTCGAAGTGAAGTGGGTGTAAAGCATGTCTGCAGCGACTGTTTCACACCGAAGCTGGGTTTGCACTGAGCTTACGTGAAGCGGCTCCAGCTGCCCGTCGCTCTCTGCCATCCTGAGTTACGTGGGGACATTGCTCCCGGGACTGTTTGGCAACGCAGGGCAAGGGATGATCCCGGTTAAAATCGAAATGAGCCTCAAAGCACTGGAGCACCACACGCAAAAGGGTGACCGTTGCCACGAGAAGCGTGCCAGGCTGACTTTTTTTCTTGGTTCCACGTTGATGGGGGTGACCACGCGAGGGCAGAGCAGCAGGGACATCCTTCCCGTCTTACGGGTTGTGTGTCGCGGTGGCAGGCAGCAGATCTGGTCACCAACCAGGGGCAGGGCCATTCCTGCGGCGGTAGGGAGGGCAGACGTGGACCTGGGCGTGAGGAGCTCCGCTCTCGGCATATGCCTGTAGAATCAGCCTTTTTTGTGTTTTACGCTCCTCAGTTACTCTTCCCTTCTCCGAATCCGCCATTCAACCGGGACAATGCATGGCACGTAGTTTCACTACCCACTCTGGCCAGTTAGTTTAATTCGTATGCACACAAACTGATGGACTTCTTCACAACACTGGAGACATGTGTTTGAGTCACGAAGAAAAATCCTCTTTATTTATATCTTAATACCATGAACGTTTGCTGAGTATTTGGTTTTTATTATAATTGTTTTAGTGTAATTTGTTTTAAGAAAAACATGTCCTTGGCTGGAAAAGTAAAAGCCTCGAGGAAGTTGTTAAGTTGTTAAACAAGTTGAATGAATTTAACACTCGATAATCCCATTACCACCAGAATCACTGTTATGGTGCAACTGGGAGGGGGAAAGATCCTGTGAATCAGATATTTGGAACAGAGAAGCAGGTAGTACTTGGGGAAGACTTTAGCCTGTTACCTCCTCATAGCAGCTGAAAACAAGTACAAGAAGAAATAACCTAATCCTATGGTTCTCATGCCTGAAATGAACATTTACACCAAATCATCTGAATGAAATTCCTGTCAAAGAGTTTTAACTTCTAAATACTATTTTCCCTACCTACATTTCAATTTAATTGCCAGTTATGGCTGAGAGATTCCTGTCGGTTTTATAACGAATGGTGATTCAGAACCCGTCTCAGTTTTTGTTAAAAGTATTCGTGAATTGATGATCTAATAAAACAAACAGATAAACCATGATTATTTTTTTTTTAAAAAAAGGATTTAAGTAATTGTTCTGATCACTTGCATGCTAAGGTTCATCCTCCTCTCCTTCCCTGTACTTAACAGTTCAATTCAGTTGTGAAGCTTGCAAAATAGAGATCTGGAGCAAAGGCAGGCAGAATAATCTTGGCGCGGTTCTAACAGACCACCTGGGCCTTAAGCACCGAGTCAGGGAGGGAGGCAGATTCAGGAGGTTTTCATTATGAATGTTACACTATATATAGATATATCTGTATACACGTTATACCTGTGCTTTCCAGAGAATTCTGGAAAGCCCAGGTCTGCGGTGCTGCTAAGAAAGGGGGGAGTGAGCCTGCACCGCAATCTAATCCTCTCCCTTCTCCCTGAACTAGTTTTTGTGCAGCCAAGAAATCAGCCAGTTCAGGAAACTGATCTGGCCCCAAAGCAAAAGATTATTAATGTTCAGGTTAATGGACTTGCTGCCCAAGCTGGCTGCAGGGCCCAGTACGCCGTGCTGGTGCCAGCACGAGAGGGAGAGCATGCAAGCTCGCGGATGGGGAAGAAAAAGGCAAGATCAGCATTAAATCAATTTGGCCATGAAACCCCACTTCAGGTCTAATAAACCATATGATGAATTGCTGTTCAAAGCTCTGGTATAAAAACCTTTAACGTATGTCTAAAGCAGAGCTGAACGCAAAAAGAATTGGCAGAGAATGGCTAGTAGGGGGATGGTGTGCCTGCGTTAAGTTGTGGTTTTCACCAGTCGGATTACTGGAGACACATCCGTCCTGTACCCGCATTTCTCTGTCAACACCAGCGAAGGATGACTGTCGGTCCAGCACGGCTCCGGTGCAGTGTGAGCGATGGGCTCCTCGCCAGACGCGTGTGGGTAAGCGGGACCCCCTTTATTCGGTGGGTGCACCTGCAGTTAGTTTCCATTCAAATTTCTCTGTCTCTTGAGCGTTCTCTGGGGGCCCTTCTGCACTTCACTTCCAAGACTTTCCCAGATGGCTACTCGGCAACCCAGATGTTGTTTATTTATTCATTTGTCACTTTAAAAGGCACAATATGAAGAAAAGAATAGAATGAGACATGTTTGTTCTCTGTCGAAGGAAAAAGAAGAGGACTTGTCAGAGCTTCCAGCATGTGCGTTTTTGAGGTCAAGAAGGTTGTCACGAACTGTTGCTCCTCCTTAAAAGAATCTTTCCTATTCTTTTTCTACTAGAAGGCTTCTGCTTAGCGAGAAGCGGGGCTTTAGAACCTCCATTCCCAAAGAGATGTCAGCACTGTAGGGACTCAACAGAAGCCATTTACATGTCATGTCTGGGACACTTCTCCTTGCTAATGACTAGGTTAATAACAACTCTGTTTCTGACAGCCTGTGGTAGAAATCCGTGAACGTCTCTGGAATGCCTCTATGAGGTATGACTCTGCTCCTGGTTGTTCTTCCTTGCGGTTAACTACGCGTATTTTGTAGACATGCCAAGGTGGCTGTATGTCACATTAAATGCATGTAGGAAGCCGAAGAGTGTTGCCATTTCGTTTTCAGGGACCTATTTCAAAGGCGCTGTTAGCAATCCCCTACTGACAGCCCTGTCAGATCATAGCATCTCTTATTAATATTGCAGAGAAATCGGTATTTATGAGATCAGCCTTTTGCAAGAGTTCAAATAATAGTGAACGAAGAAACCTGGGGTGCAAAAGTTCAAGCATCAACAGCCTTCCCTCTGGGGCATTCAAGACCATTCAGTTCTCCAGGGCATTCAAGACCTTTTCTACCACACTGCTGTGCCGAATAATGGGACTTTCAGAATTGCGTAGTTCTTTCAAAGTGTTGCTAAAGAGATTGAGGAGGACTTGGGCTGCAATCACTCTCTTTAATGGTATTACTATAAAGATTGTATCTCTTATCCATTCATTTGTCAGAAAGAATTTTTATAGCAGATATAGCTACAGAACATTTGTCATCCAAGGCTAAATATAATAGAAAAACTGGCGCTTCGCATGCAACACACAGTGCTCTCTTCCTCTGAAGGGGATGTAGGTGTTCAAGCAGTGACTGTGGTCTGTGGCATTTTCACCTGTTGGTGCTGTGGCTCGTCTTCTGGCCTGGAAATAGATGGGTTACTCTCTGAATGAACACATGCCAAAGAGGTGGCCAGGTCTTTTGTTTGGGTGGCTCCTGTAAGATCTATAATAACATTGCTTCTTGTTTTGCTTGGAGGCAGGAGGAGCAGAGAGTTGATGTGTTGGTATCCTCCATACCAGTGATCACAGCAGCAGCTAGAGTAGATTTCATTCTCATGTTTAGCAACACTCAGAGCCTGAAGATAAGTTCTGAGCTTGCAGAAGCTTTTCTTTTGTTGGAAATTGCT
This sequence comes from Scopus umbretta, assembly GCA_013400535.1. Taxonomy (NCBI): domain Eukaryota; kingdom Metazoa; phylum Chordata; class Aves; order Pelecaniformes; family Scopidae; genus Scopus; species Scopus umbretta. The sequence continues at coordinate 43,560 of VZTL01000869.1, forward strand.
CGTATTCGTTTGTTGAAGCATTTTCTAGGAAAGCTCACGGGCAATTTCAGGCTTTGACAGGATGGAGCTCATTAACTTCCACCCAAGCTAAATGTCAATTTACATACTAATGTCAATTTTCTCTTACCTCTGCGTCCCTAGTCACAGTTTTTAGAAAACCAAATGCTTAAAGTAATTTTTAATCCACAAAATCACAACAGTTAAGAAATCGGCCCCAGATGTATTTCTCCAGTAGGAGCTATTGTATAAGGCACTGCAGACTGCGGGCTTGCTGTCTGCCTCGGAGGAGGAAGAGGCTCTTTAAGAAACTCCAGTAAAAGTAAAAATTTTTAAATGTAGTAAAAAAGAATTAAATATGTGAAAATTCTGGAGAGTGCTGAACACTGTTTTTTTTTTTTTTTTTCCAACTTTTGATCATCAGAACAAATCCATCTGTAATCGGTAATTAAAAAGATTAATAGCAATGGTGTAGGAGGCAATGAATAACAATGAAAGAGAAGAGACCGTATTTCTCCTTTTGCAGTACATGCACATAGGAGGTAAATCCATAAGACAAAATACAGGAAATCTTTTTGCATCCGTATAATAAACATGCCAAACTTGTTCCCAAGAGAGATAGTTAATGGAAGTGGGATCACATTATCTTCAATGTCCCTCTCCTTTGAGCGGAGATTTTTTTGTTTTAAAAGAAAATTTAGCGGTCATGCCACTCATGCCAAGAGCTAAGTAACAGCCCAAAGGGAAATCTAGGAAAGGATTTTAAAACCATTTTCCATAACTCTGTTTTTTTTGGTGTTTCTTGCATCTTTCTTTAAAGCAGCTTGTGATGCTTGGTCTTAAGGTTGGTTTTTATTCTAGGAAGGCTTTGTTACATTTATGCTGCATTTTAGAAATAAATTTCCTCAAGCCATATTTGTGGTTTGTATTCCTTTTGAAAAGAATAATTTTGTTGTATTAAACTGGTTCTTGGAGAAGTCAAAGCAACGTGTTGCCAGGATCAGGAAAAATATGTGTGCAGGGCATCTGAGCCAGAGGAGATTTAACACTCATCTAAACAGGAAACAAAAAACGTACCAATTCTTTGGCCACTAGCAGCAACCCAAAAAAGCTCGTGAAGCGAAAGTTTCATATCAATAAAAATGCTAGCAATTGATTTTTAATTTATGCAGTGCAGCAAGAAGCCCTGGTTTGACCAAGTCTGCATCAGGAGGTGGCACTTCTTCTTTTTAATGAAAATGTCAAAAAAGGATAATATTTGTTTAACACTAGAGTCATTATGGGTGGGTGTTTTTCTGCTCCCGTGTAAGTCACAGGGGATTTACCATGATTATGAAATTTGAGAGTTTTGAAACCTTCCTCTCAAATGTACAAGCTGGGATTTGTTGCTTCTCGTTATTGCTCTCCTTCAATAGGACCCAGGAGCTGCCGGTGTCTGGAGATTAGCGGGTGCTCCCAAAGAAGTGACTTAGTAAGGTCAGCCAAGTAATATTTGCACTGCTGCCATTTTGGGGCACGACTTCGTATAATCGTTGTACACATGCCAAGAACTCAGAGGAAGCTTTCTTGACCATGGAGCGGCTTCTTACAGGTAAGGTGAGAGGGGAGGTAAAGTAGCATGACTAAACTTTTCCATTTCTGCTTCTAATAGCTTCTGGTCTTGGTCCAGTACCTTGTGATCCAATTTCTAGGTTATGGTCTGTGTATGATATATATTTTTGTCACCTTAGAAACGTGAAAATACTTACTAACTAGCTGCAGAACTTCATGGTGACTGGAAAGTAATTTTTTTTTTTGTAGCTATGAGCCACCCTGAAGTTTATAGACCTAAGCATGGTAGAAGCTACAGAAGAAATAACTGCATATGCAGATCAGCACATTTCCGTATCCCGCTGACAGCACCAGCCGACTGGCCCGTCCTGCATGGAAAGAAATAACCTTGTATTCACGACATTGTAGGTGACATGACGAGGCTCGCCTTCTGTGTCGCTCGGAACGTCGCGCAAGACTTCAAAACTAGTAAGTGTGCAGACTTATTTTCTGAATATCAAATCAGCAAGTGTTCGGTTAACTCCTAGAGTTGGGTTTACTGGAGGTGCGTTTAAATATCTTGGGTTTACTACGCATCTGTGTGAGTGTTCCAACATTAATGTATGAATATAGTTTCACGACAGGGTTCTGCAAATAAAAATCACATAGAGGAGAGACGCAAAATGAGCATCAGATAAAATGCAATCTGAAAAATGAACTCCAAAAAGAGGATAGTGCAGAAATATAAAAACCATTTTATTTTCAGATATACCTGCAAAACTGTTGCTAATCCCATCACGTGATGATAGGTGACAGGCTGAGACGCCTCTCAGTTGCTTTATGTCAGGAGTGAGAGCTACCATGTTCCCAGAAGACAATTCCAGGCTGATCTCCAGAACAGATAAGGTTTGGCCAAGCTCCCAATTAATCTCTTTTTAAAAAATGCTTATTGCATATAACGTCAGAAAAAAGTTTAACAAATCTCATTTCCCCTTTTAAGCTGTTCCGTGATGAATATGGTAACTGAAGACACAGGAGAGAAGTGCACAGCCCTTTACAAATCCGAGTCCATTATACATACATTATTTATATTGCAGACTAAGGTGAGATTTTGGTCTGTTGAGCACTGAATTTTTACAGTAGAGTGCAGAGAAATTATTCAAACCAGGTGTTTCTGTAATTGCGGTGCACTAGGGACAATGCTGAGAGCTGAACAGATCCCAAATTTACCCTTTCAGCTGAATGATACAGTGGTTTAGTGTTAGTACACAAGGCAATAAAATAAATTGTGCTGGAAAACAAGGTAGGCTGGCTGGCTTTAAACTGATGAGTTTTGATTGCACTTTGTGCCTTTATCTTTTGTTTGCTTTTGTTTAGGCCTTTATACCAGTATAATGATACGAAGAGATGAACCTGTCTGTTAAAACTGAGAGAAAACTACCTGTAATGGCTAAAATTCAGCATAACTACAGTGTGCCCTCTACTCTGATCATTGGCCTAAGGTGTGGTATTCAGCAAATAATATTTTGCTGAGTAACTCATAGCAGGGTTATTTGCCTCCTTACTCCACATAGGAAGAAAGGAAGGGAAGAAGAAAGGAAACACCGAAAAATCAAGTATTACTTCATACATTTTGAAACATTGAGTAACACTCCACTTTAAGCACATTTTAATGCATTGCCACAAAGTACTTGCACATAGGCTGGGCTGCTTAATGCAAGTCTGATTTCCTCTAGAAATATAAAGCATGAATTTTCTACCATACCGATGTGAAATTGAATGTGGGTTATCTGCTTGTACGTGTACCAATTTTTTTTAAAGAAAAAACCCTATATATCTCCTGCGGCATTGCTATGCCAATGATGTCGTGGTCTTTTTAATAAGGCATTTATGAATACTTTCAGGGAAAATACTATCTCTTGGTGGAGTTTTTCATTTGACAGCCACATCTAGATCTTTCTGACTGAATATGAAATCTCTGACTTTTGCCACCTGTTTTATACAGTCAGCCTGTGTTTATCATTTCCAAGTAATATTGAAAGGGCAGAAAAATATGAAGAAAGCAATCCATGCAGATAAGTCTCTGGAAGACAAGAAAAGATCATTAAACCTCTTAAGGTTTGGCCGACCGAATCCCAGATCTTACAAGTTAGCCACCAAGATAGGTCACCAAGCTTAAAAGTCAACAAAAATGAAGTCAAGTCTAACTTAGCTGCTGCTGCTAATATGGTTTTGGCTTATCTTTGAGATCCTTCTTGAATAGCCTTTAATTAAGTAAACGATATAATTTTGAAATTGGACTACCATGAGATTTTTTGTCTGCCTATTTCAGACAGATTTAATAAAGTTGCTGTGACAAAATTGACAGCACCAAAACAAATTAAATTACTCTTTAAGAGCGGAGGAAGAGTGTATTTGCTCCGACTCATGAGATCCAGCCCTCCAGAGGATTTTATCCCTTTTTTTCAGAGCCAGGACAAAAGCTGTGCAAGTTTTAGCTCTATTTAGATATTTGGCATTTGAATGTGACGTGATTTCAGTGTGCTGGTGTAAAGGGCATTTTGAGAAAATAAAAGCATGAGTTTTACATGCATGCTTCTTACTTCACTAAAAATTTCTTGAACTGGTATCATGACTGGCGTGAGCTCTCTCTTAATATGCTGAGGTCTTCAGACAGAAGATTCATTTGTTAAACTGCATGTGCTTTCAAATCCTGAAAATAATAATACTGCATTTTGTGGAACTTTAACATCTAGAAAGGAAGATGCACCAGACTGTAGTCTGCTAAAAACTTGTTTTTTAAGTGGACAACACTAGTATATTATACAGACTGCTCTAGGATAAGTGGATATTAACAGCTATGCCCCACTTTAAATAGTATTTTGTCACGGTAATAACTAAATACTGCAGGGAAAATAGACTGCTATTGGCTGTGGGGAAAAATACGGAATCCTTCTTTCACCTATAAGTGAATGTTCTCTCCTAATTTTGAAGACCTTTTCTTACAGTCCATAATGAAGTAAAAACCATTCTTTTAATTGCAATATATTTACTAATACTTTCCAGATTCCTCTGTAGTTCTACTCCTGTAGTTTACTGTTATGCTAGGTTTTTTATAATACATCACGAATCCTGCTACTTGCTTTTAAGCAATTTCTCTGCTACTACCTGAGTGCTAAGAATGAATTAAAATTAATGTATGTAAGACTCACCTCATAAACGTGAATGATTTTAAGCAAACATGTCGGATTCCTGTAAAATGAAAGTCTGAGGTTTACATATCATCTCTTAGTTTAACGTGCTCTAAGCTAGTTTTTGAGCACTAGTATGCGATTATGATAAATGTGGAAAACATACAGTCTGTACAAGGAGCTTTGTCTTTGAACCAATGTGATGGATAATTCTGCACTGGAGCCAGGGTGAGCTTGATCAAGGATGGGGTTTGAGTGAAATTTCTGGATCTAAAACCTCCGCATTATTCTAAAACAGAAAACAAAGTTTTCATTAATTAACATTTAGTATTTACAAATTGAACATGCTAACTTTGATAAGCTTTCCTTGTTTGCAGGCTGAAGTAATTCAATTATCTCTGAGAACCCTTATATTCCTTTCATGTATCATCTGCATCATACTGTTCACAAAGAGGACAGAAGCCTTCATGTTTATAAGTCAAGTTCTTTCACCTGAACTCAACTCCATCATTTTCAACCGATTTTTTCCAGTAAAATGAAAACTTAGAAGTAAAGGAGGTGTCAGGAATTTCCTGGGTACAATGTATTCAGCCAGCCTCGGAAAGGAGTCCTGCAAGGCTGTTTCTGCAAGGAGTAGGGATGTAACTTTTGGTGCTTCATTTCATTGACCTTTCATGCTGTTGAGAGTTTTAAAAGCTTTTTCTTCTACCTTGAGTTCTAAATGTTTCAATAAAATGCAAACATACAGAACGATAAGGGGATTACAGGTGCACAGGAGGTCATGTTATGGCTGAGATACTGAGGTGGTGTTCACCCCTTGTAAGAACTTAAGCAGGCTAAGAGCCTTCCTGCAGGCTGCATTCCAGCCTGTTGAAAGACCCTACTTTTGTTAAGAGAGGCTCCCGGTTAACTTTACTCACACTGACTGTCTGCATGACGGCATTTCAATTCTGTGCTTCCTACAAAGATACCATACATGCCTATTTTCTTTGTTTTCATCCCTCTCACTCAATTCCTGACAAATGGCTTAAAAACTGCCAGGGAAAATCCCTTTCGCATCCAGCTTTCCTTTTTCCATTCAGCATTTAATTGAGACCCGGAGCACCAAAGGGTGGAGGGAATTTAACGTTGCCGTTTGAAGGCTGTTGCAAATGCAAAAGCCACCGCTTCTGTCCATTAACTGTCTGGGCAATGTGTCGTAGATGCCCAAGCGAGGTACCTGCAAGTGGTTGGATGAACGTTCCCCTCTTTCCCGGTGAGAATTTCCAACCCACATACATCACAATTTGCAGTCCCTGTGTTGATCATCTCTGCTTTTGCTTGCTGGTGGGAAACTAAAAGTTCAGCTGAACGCTGTATGCCTCAGCAGAGATATGCCTTCTCCTCCAGAACCCTCATAAAACATGCTATGAAGGAGCCAGTCTTGCACCCAGGCATTACCCTTGGGCTGCAGAGCTGAGGTTGTTGCTTTGCCTCATAGTTCCTGCTACTACCAGGAACAGGTCACCGATACCCTTCTTCAGTTCCCCAAACACAGGAGGCAGTTGATGTCATCCCAGTGAAAGTTATTGTTTAGATCCTAGAAGAAATGTTCAGATTCTAGGGAGACGGGACCTATTAGAAAAGAATATTAGCCTTTAATACTAGGATGAAGCCTGTGTTTAAGAAACATCCACAGAACATGGAGAAAGTGCAAACGAGAGACAACTGCTATAGCAGCCACAGCAATCCATATGACAGAGTAGGGAGGTATGCTCAAGAGGCTACTACACGGGCCATCTTCTATAATCTGTAACTGTCAGATTTGCCAAATCAATAAAGGAAGGCAAATATAATGAGCCTGAGGCATTCAACAAACTAAATTTATCTCACAAATCTTAGGAGCTGAGGGCCTGGCACTGTGCAAGTTTTACATTGCCTTTTTCTCACCTCGTTCTCCAGAAGAGCAGGGTAGAATAGCAGGCAAAAAACATGGGGGGATATATAAAGGAGAAGCGATAAGAAGCCAAGGGATACGATTATTCCAAAAAAGAGAATAAAATAAAAGCAGGAATAAAGGCTGCAAGATATAAAAATACTTGGGGTAACAGCTGATTCTCAAAGGAAATGTAACAGTGGAAGCAAATAATGCTTTCTACCCTGACAGTGTATCTCTCTCCTATTCTAAATCCAATTATAACATTTTTTCCTTTGTCTCACTGATCCTTTTATGATAAAAAATAGTTCATCTGTCTTAGCTGGTTCCAGGACACTGATTGGAGTAGTGCTTCCAGCAACATATTTAAAAATGTGCTTAATGTGAAATCCAGCTGGCTGTAATGGGGTTACTCATATGCTTAACGTTAAGCACGCACTTAAGTGCTTTGCAGATTAGGCCCAATATTTACATCTTCAGTGTTTCCATATCCTAATAAGAACTTAGCCTTCTAACCGCATAATACATTGAGTTTGCGTATTATATGAAATACTACCGCAGGGATTTGACAGGCTAAATTTCATTGTAAATAAGGAGGATTAGTTCAAACCCCATTGGTGTCACTGAAAAGATTCCTACTGATTTCCATAGTTCCTGTGTATAGAAGAGAAGAGTTAGATAAATGTCCCCTAGGAGAAGAAGTGGGAGGTTCTTAGAAGCCACAAAACAACAGATGTCTTTGTTCTACAGCAATCATTTCATTTGTGATTATCCTACCGTAGGACTCTGCCCATGACGATTTAAATGCGAGCATCTGTGGAGGCCCGAAGAAGAGTCCTCACTGCATTAACTTTATGTGGCACTGTTACACCTGAACTGAGCCTGTCTTCTGGGAAGCACGAGGTAAGGTGTGAGCGTAAGACAAAGCACGACAAGAACATCAGGGGAACTCCAGTTGTAAAATACAAAAATTATACTGAGATGTTTATAGTTCATGCTTGCTGGTTTTGGCTATTAAAAAGAAAAATATTTATACTTAGTTCTTTCTGCACAGTACAGCGTTGCACTGGCTGGAGGTTACTTTATTTCTGTATTAACTTTGAAGAAAATCTTATAAGGAAGTTCCGGTGGTTTTTTTTGGGGTAGCAATTCTAATAATGAGGTGGGCAAATATAGGCTACAATGAACAGTGCATCTCTGTTGTAATTTTCAACATCTGAAGTTATTACAAGGATACCCCTACTCCAGTGTTTGCAATGCAAGAGCCTCTTATTCGTCTTTATTTTTCTCTTGAGTTCTGTTTTCACGTGCACCTAGTGCCTTTGCTGGGGATGTGAGCTCGCGTTATACTTTGAAAAGCAGATCGCAATCTTAAAGTCTGTTCTCTCCAGGTAACAGTTCAGATGGTATTGGGAACAGTGTGAAACAGGAGAACTATGGGAAGGGGAAAAAAGAAATCTCTTTTGTATGTAGCAAGACCCTAAACAAACCAAAAAGCTTTTATAATTGATTTGAGAATTGCTATGTTTTCTGAACTGGGCTAGCTTATCTTTAGAGAAGGGTTCACAGTGTTATTGCTTCCTCTGCCTCGGTCTTTCTTCCTTCCTTGGCTTCTTTCTCTTAAGAGATTTGCACCAACCCTTGTCCACCCATGTCTAGTTCTTGAGACCTGAATTTGTATTTTTGTCTGTACCATAGCCACAGTCTGATTAATTCACAAAATGAGAGCCCCTGGGTGTAGGTAACTCAGCTGGCAAGGCTGTAAAAACTGCAGGAAGATGATGAGGGCTTTGGCGATTAGTTATTTATTTGAGGCATTTGGAATTCCTAATGGCCCCGTTAAGAACATGAATGCCGTTGATCTGTTTGCCGCACGGTGTCACAGGGAAGTGCCTTTACCAAGAATTTAAAGGAAGGATAGGGTAGTAACTGCATCTTACTGGCTTGACTTTTATAAACTTCAACGATATTAGTCAGAGAGGTTGATGCAGTTATGCCAGCTTAATTACAGCCCCGACTGGATCGATGGTTTACGTGATGTCCTTCCTTCAGAAGAAGGCTGTGTGTGGGTGTGTGTGCATTCGTGCATACACACAGTCTGTTGAAACTCATACTGAACAGAAAAACGCTCTGAAGTACCAGGTGCTGTGCTGCCAAAATCTCCTTGCTCACCGGGAACAACACTTCTTTCTGGACTCGGTCCAGAAGCTGACTGCTGTCGAGCCCTCGCAGATTTTTTTGACGGGAGCTGCTGTTTTGGTACTGTTGATGGGAGACAGCACCGCTCCCCATGTGAAAAAGTGTTTTCCTTTGGCATTGAAGTTCTGTGCCTGCGTCCCGAATTCTCTGCTTGCTGAGATATACCTTGCATTCCTGGTGATTACAACATTAATATGCAAACCACGCAGGTTGTGATAAGTAGTTCCAGAGCTGCTTACTAGCAGGAACATGTAACGTCAGATGAGGCTTCTAACTGTGAGTGTTCTTTTAAAAAATACTGCCCATAATTCTGCTGCAACCTTCTTGGTTTGTACATGTAAAACTGACAGAGTCATATCGTTTGTTAGCTACAACTGCCATATTATGTATATTATTCTTACTCCCCT